>JAUTDX010003427.1:0-61392 GCA_030844895.1 Ambrosia x helenae | reverse complement strand
GATATCATGGAAGATTGTATGTGTACTTGGGATCTTTGGAAGGATATGAAGTGTGTGCATGTGTATATAGCCGTTATGTATGCATGGGTGTGTAAGAGTTTTGCTTGCAAATCTGCTAAAATCTTTGTAATCTTTCCAAATCTTTATACAAGGCCCACCATGCATGCATACACTAGTGTCATGATGGTTTAGGCTTTGGTCTTGGATTATTGTGGCCCTTGCCGAATTTTTGCAAAGGAGGGGACAAGAGTGGCATGCTTTTGTACTTGATAATTATTCATGTTTCTTACACCTTTTGCATGCTTAATCTCTTAGATTCATAGGTTATCATTAAAAGCACAATGCAAGGGTATTACAAAGGCCTTAGGCCGGCCCCTTTGTGGGTCTAGGTGGGGTCCACAACTCCAAATATTTACCCAATATTTGTCTAGTTAAATCCCCCGTCGTTCGGGTGTCGTTCGGGTATTTTTCGGTTTTAATCGCGCGTCATTCGGACATTAAAAATACTTTTAATAACCCTTAAATATAGTCTAATTTAAGCGTTGATTGGTTATTAGGCCTTTGCCGGGTGAAATTATGAGTTATACGCGTATCGGGTGCGGTACGCGCAATTTATTCGTTACCGGGAGATTTGTACAAGACGTTTTCATTTATGGTTTTGGAGTTCCAAAACTCATATATCTTATGAAGATACCCTTTATTTTATATCCTGGGTGTCCGGGATCCTTTTCGTTTATTTAATTATTACCGGGTAATTGCCAACGTCCATACCGGATAGCTTATTCGCACATGATCCAATCATGTTTTACCATTAAACGTATGCATTCCTATGCACTATTTGGAAATTGCTATCTCTTAAGGCCTTGATAATTAAATCACACATAATTGTATTTAATTACGTTAATCATATACTAATTAATCTGTACGGAATTACCTTATTTTTGCCGGTTGTTACATTCTCCCCCCGTTAAGAGAATTCCGTCCCGGAATTCAATTCAAGTTACCCATCACAATAGTATCCTTGAACAGGGCGGGTGTTTGCGCTTCATGAGATCTCCTCTTTCCAGTGAGCCCAGATTCATGCTCGGCTCACGCCTAGTGCTCTATCAAACACAGTGTCATAGTTCAACTACGACTAAGCTCTTGGTCATCCCACTTGACACATCTATCGGTTTTCCCGAAATAGTAGAGCTTATCGTTAACCGGACTTCCGCCGGCGAGGAATTGACCAAAACTTCCTCAGTCTGGGCTTGCAGGATTCATTAAGAGTCCCACTAAGCTCCTACGATAGTCCGAGCTTAATCATTACGAGACCAATTTCGATTGATATCTCCGTACCACCGAAGTATTAGGAACTTGGCCTACTACAAACTCTAAGCTTATTGACCACCCTCCTCGGAGTATGACTCTCATGAGAACCTATTATTAGACCGAAGTTCTTAAGGCCTACGCCTTGTCTGTATGACTTCTTAATAGGTTCGTATCTCATCCAAGCAGTCTTTAATCTGCAAGATCTACTGGCCATCCCTCGAATAACCTAAACCAGGTTATGTATCTATCTCCGTCTGTCAATCGACGCACTGGAGATTTACACGTATGCTCTCCAAGGGCTTTGAGTAGTACACCCCGAACACTGGGATGCTAATTCCTATCACATAGGAAATTTTGGTGGTGAAGCTCATGGTTCGATCTGCCACGATCATCGATCGTGTCAACACGGACAATTCCGTTAAGTTCATTCAATTTGTCCGAGAATGACAAGCCATACTCGTCTCAAATCGAGTATCCCATGCTTGTGTACAAAGTTTGTCGAACTTGAGGTAGAGTGATCACTACAATCCGATATAATGTAAGTTGGCAATTCGTGTCTAGCCACAACTTTCTCCGAGAGTATAGGTAACTGTCCGTATGCCTCATCTCGAAGCCACAGATGAGTACGGAATGAGAGGGCTCCAAGCAACAATCAATCATCACTTGGGTCACATCTGACCCCGGGACCCTCGGTTGTCATGGTGATGTCAAACAGGTGATCTTACCGTACCACATAAAAGTCCCCTTGGAAACCTCGTCGGGTATCCCATTTTATTTATCCTTCGGCTCGCTCACTTTACCGTATATTTACCTCCCCATTAAGATAAATATACTAGGTTCTTGTCGACCGAACGATCACATTCAAAATGGGACTTTATTTCCGTAGGATCCTCTGGGTATTGAATTGCTGCTTTCCTCCTGAGTAATTGTGGTTAATGGTACTAGGACGCTTATTATGGACTGATGGAGTCGAAAGTTTTTGCGTCGCTTTCACCCCTCAGTCCCCTTACATTAAGCAATGTATACATGGCGCCCGGGCCGTACAATTCCACAATCCTCGAGTAGAACGAGTCGACTCATCACCAACGACAAGATGCTTCCAGCACATAGGCCTATACCGAAAAGAGTTATATGAAACATCATAATTTGTTGTCGCAATGAACAACGTATAAGGTTTATTATGACATATCAACACGTTGGCCCCCATTGCGACAAGTATACAGAGCACCAGTAGCTACCCAAACCATGGGTATCCAGTACCAAGTTCTGTTATATGCGCTTCATGGGCACTCGTGTTCTATCGTCAATAGCAACCTAGTAGATCAATTCCGAATAGTACAGGCCACATGCCCCTTACATTGTCCTTCAGATCTTATGCAGAGATCTGAGTGAAAGGAGTCCTGAAACCAAAACCCTCATTCATTGAAGGTTCCATCCTTCCGGAATCTTTTTATGTAAATGGTGAAATCGGTCATAGATGCATGCATTTAGCATAGATTTCACATTTGGCTTGACGGCTTCATGCGCTCAAGTCGTTACTTTAACAAGCGAGCGACTGATATCGCACCACAAGTAATAGTCCTGAGCTTCCCATAAGGCATTCCATTCAAACGCCTCAGTAGTCACACATATGGGCGGAATATGTAAGCCTTCAAGCCCGTCCTGATTAGTCCGGTGTCATACGCCCTGCCCTGGCAGCTCATATCACTATGGTGTCTCCAACAGTGTCTGTTGAAACCGAGTATTTTTACTCCAGCGTGAGTAATGCTAGTTAAAGTATAACTGGGAACACCACTATCAACCCAAGCTCGAAAGAGTTCGACTATTCCAAGAATATACTCAATGACACCAAGGCAAGATAAGCCTACCATCAAACGAATAACCACCTTAATCGAAGGCCGAGCTGATCGACCATTTCGTAATGATAGGGTAGTACCCTTATAGAGTAGATAATGCTACACGCCCTTCTAGATTCAGGGTTCCTAAACCTCTTAATCATGTACCAGGGACTTCACCAATGCACGCCCGGTATTCCCATAACCATCATATGGTACGTATGACTCCAAATGAATCCACTGGTGCGAGCAATAAATGATTTGAACCTTTCAACTCTTGCTAGTCCCAAAGGTATAGATCATAATATCGCTCATAAATACTCGATACCTTCAGGTTCGAGACGTATTCGAAATCCCTTATCACAAAGGCAAGTCTCGCCTTGTCACGTGCAGATCACAGGGTTTCTTCCTGACATTGATTTGCATAACCGATCGTTGGGCGACCAAATTGCACGTAAAAGGTTAGGGCTGGACATAGCGTCACTGGTGCCTCAGATTCTGAAGATGTACCGCTCACGAAATGCGTGAGCATATACAGGGGTCGGCACATGATTCGGTCAATTACTCAGGCGACCACGAGACTCAGACTTTAGGGAATACACATGCAATTACTAAGACTAGAGTGTCTAAGCACGACTTTTAGAAAGTCCGTTGGACACCTGAAATCCTACATAATCAATGTCGGCACTATACAATCAAACAAATAGAATAATGACGGCACGAGGGGTTTAGGTGATGTCTCCATTCCGAGAGAAACAAGAGCAATGTAAACGACAAATCATCACGTCGTCGAGGTAATCCAACAGCTGTAGCAATACGCCCTCTGAGCAACACGACAGTAGGAACAACATGGCAATGTCAGCAACAAATCCACGAAACACATCAACTAGGGAACACCGCCCGGAGTGACACGAAAACCGAGAAGCATGACGACAAGGCAACACTGCAACAGGAACCGCATGACACAGAGAAATACGACGGCAAGGCTACACTACTGCAGGAGCAGTAAACAACAGGAATGCATCATCAGCAATGTAGCGCAACCACATGAATACGCAATCAGCTATTATAATGTAATAACGAGCATGCACTATGGCTGGGGGGTAACACAGCAGCATGAATGCACCCGTCAATATGATGCTCCATATGGAAGATCCACAGTCCATATTAACAGAAAATTCCGTTCTGGTGAGCACGCATCCCCGTGCGTCTCAGATCACTTGTGGAGGTGGGATTTGCATCCGTACCTTCAATCTCGAGCCTATCCTCCATAGGCCCAATGGTAGGAATGGTTAGGTTGGCCGGCGCATCAATCGTCATAACATGAATGGGAACGACGGGTTCCACATAATTTAGCTGACTTCTCAAGCCGATATTGTTCATGGAGAGAATGACCATAGGCTTGTTATGAGTCACTCAGACAATGGCAACAGAAACATCGACAGTTTCTACTGAGGCCTGAGAACCATTGACAATGTTAGGCTTCCTAAGAGCCCAAGGAATGATAACTAGTAGTTCAATGAAAGCCTCAAAGAGAATGGAATTAATAACAACAAACTCCACAAAGACACATAGATGGTCATAGCGGCCTGGAAAGGGTCATAGAGACGTCTTCGTTAATATCATTCACTTCTGCAGGAGCCTCAAATTAACAACGTCAACCCGAGCAGAGCCATAGAACAACATCATCAAGCCCAACATGGACTGTACAGACAACGACAACAATGAACTCAACAACAAATATAGAAACGATGACATCAAGTTCGATAAGTGCTATCGAACCACTGATAACAACAAACTCAGCGAGAGCTACACTTAATAGCGCCAACAGGTTTCGCTTGAGCCATAGGATAATAATAGGAGCAACAACGTCAGGCTCGACTGGAGCCTTAAACTCGTCGTAGCTATTATATGTGTGGTGACTGGTATCCATAGGACCTGGAAACCAACCTACATTTTTCCCGATAACAAGGGTAGTGGTCACAACGAGCATAGCAAGTAGAGGTAGAAGGATCACGATTTATCGATACACCACGATAAAATGAAAACGATACCGACTCTGGCTACCCAGCCGAGTCATTCTTCTCTTTAGGGTCTCCTTACATGCTATCTAGCACCGATAGTAATTAGCTGGAATGCCTCTCTGTCACTCAAGCGAGGCCGGTGAACCTTCTTCCTGATAGGCCATGCCGTGAGAGTATCGAAATACGGCAAGAGATTAGACAGGTCACCGTGTCCACAACGAATGGACCTTGCAACCTTAGTTTATAAATCACCGTAACGAGGGACGCAACGTCTCAATATCTATGGGGATTGATGGAAAACACTTCGCGTCATTTGCCGCCCCTAATAGATTACTAGTCTCGTCGTCATGACGAGGGTGACGAATGTTATTGCCACAAGAGCAATGGGATTTCCGTCCCATAGGTAAGTTTACCAGATAAACGTGACCACTTCCAGTAGTCCGTCGTTCGATTTTCGAGGGGATTTTAATGTCAGCAAAAAGCGTCTTGCAACATTCTGACAATCACAGAACACTCTTACGATTACGATTCCCAAAGTGTGGTTCCACTTTCTAGGATTTATGACGGATTCAGACACAGTACATGTAATGAATCTACTCTGGCGTTTCCTCGACTGAAGCGAGACTACCAATAATCCTTGAAAAACAAACAGGAGGTAGATAGAAGAGTCTGATGATAACCTTTGTACCTCAGGAAGGTAGTGTGACACAAGTACCAACATGCTGAGTCCTTCACAATTCATCTTCCGAACACGATCCAGCGCTATTGCGAAGTTTGTTAATCCACACTTGAATACTCAATACACCGAGTAGTGGATTCCCACGAGTTAATCGTATGCACTTCCGAGTGAGTCCATCGCCAAATGTCGACTGGGGCTTGCTGTTCTACTATACGCCATCATCATAACACTGGCAACAATGCCGCGGTCGTGATTAGTGCCCGAAATTCTTGACATCGTCGAAGTTTATCACAGTCCTATGACTCGCGGATGTGCAACATGGCATGCTGATTTCACCATCAGTCCATGTCTGCATTGGTACAACCAATACTGTCGATTCAGACGAGGGCTATCGAGCCCTCCAGATAACAATGATCAAGCTTCCTAATCCCGCAACTTCGATTCTGTCTTCCTACTGGAGAAGAAAAATATCCAACCCTTGAAGACAACCTGGGCATGCGTTAGGTCGAACATGACTTATTCACCATGATAACACCGCAGCACACGGCCACGAGTCTCATATTTAGTCCACGCAGGGTCCCGTTCTCTAGACGCACTAGCCTAGCAGGGACGCACCCTAAGTCTTTACTGGGTTCCAAGTTTAGCATTCCTCGCATCGTTCCAGGCGTTCATCTCTTCGGTAGCAGCGCATCCTCGTATGCCCGCTCCTTTGGAATAACTTTGTGGCGGAGACATTCCACTCCTATACAAGGAAGTTTTCGTCTCCCGTCACTATCCAATGCGTGGGTTTACGTCAAATTTCTCTCATGAATAGACGTTCGAGCTCTTCCGTGCTCGTACCATAAAGGTAATGTCGAAGAAAGCTTATTAGGTTAGCGAGGATCAGAATAAAGGGACATCGGCGAGACCTCCCATTTAACCCATTGGTCAATCAAAACTAAGACTGAATCTAAAGAACAAGAACAACTAAGACAAGGAGTGATCACCAATCCCGGCCCTAGCGCCCACCAAGGTTACCGTGCACCCCAAACTATTATTACGTGTGCACCCGTAATGATAATTTGTGTTGCCAGGTAATCTTGTTGCCCGCTAGTTCCGAGCTTCCTGATCCAAAACCGAGATTTCATTCAACAAGAGACTTGATCTAGTTTCGCCTCCAAATCACAAACAACGTGGCGACATCCATTAACGCGATAGAGATTAGTCCTTCCGATCATCCCGTCTACAGGCAAACAGGTAGGCTCCTCGTAGACCACAGTGTCCTTCCTCTTGGCTGGTACCGGTGATCGGTGCAGGAGTGTGGACTAATGTGAAGCGTGACACAACAACCTTACTGGCAAAATATCCGTACTACGTATATGTATTAACTTAATCTTAGAAAATCGGATTCCTATGCAACATAAACATCTTATCCGCATTTTCTAATACTTCATATATCGACACACATGGCTAGTCGGTCGGAATTTCCCCTTGTACAATCCATGTACAATCTTCTTTCTTTTCTGAAAATATTTTGTTGTGTTTTATTTTTGAAAACTTCGTTTTCGAGCCAAAACTGGTTATAGTCTAGATTTTTCAAAAATGCTAGTTCGCTACAACCTTGGCTCTGATACCACTTCTGTCACACCACGCCAATGGCGGAAACACGTGGCGCAACGCTCGAAAGTATATCAAGTCAAGATTAACACAAACTATATTTAATTAGAAAAGATCAATTTATTAGAATGTCGGAAATGAGTATCTCGTTACAATATTGCACAAGGCATTGCTTAAAACGATGAACATTAAGTTTCAATGTGGGAATTTCCATTTATGCTCCAACCCGAAGGTAACAGTGAATGAAATCCCGACCAGTATCCGACATCCCGAATTCCACCGCACTAGCCCCATATCTATTCAGCACTTAGTTACCTGAAAGATATGTTTAAAAAGACGTCAATATATAAAATATTGGTGAGTTCACAGGTTTTAGTTTCATAACAGCAACATTTTCACAACCATCGGCTCGACTCACTTTACCATATAATTACTTTCCCATTTAAGTAATTATACTAGGATTTTGTCGATCGATATTCCGTTTTTACAACATGTGCGAAACCCGCACAACTTGTGGCCTTTGTAAGGAGTAGCTAGCTCCTACAAACTATAATGAAGAGCAATCCCTTGAGCCCCATAATCAAACCAAGACTGATAATAATGCCCCGCTCCAAGTCGTTACTCGGTTTCCCACGACTTAAGTTCAGAATATATGCACCCCAGGCATAACCTAATGCATAATCGACGCTATCGATTAGGGGTGGGCCTTGTCAGGCACCAATAGTACTATCCAAATATTCTTTCGGTTTCATTTCCCTGAATTAATGATTACGGAAGAGAGGACTCAACCCCGAGTGGCGTTCACTGCTCAAGTACTCATCATACCACTTATCACATTTTATCCTTTGAAAACCTTTTCAACATGTGACAATATTTGACAAACATATCTTTCCCCCAGTTAAAACAGTAAAATGGGACCGTGAAACTCACCTGAAACACTGTCTGGCTTACTAGGCAGATAGCAAGGAGGGTCTCGCACCTACAAACGTTCTAGACGTATAAGTCACTATTCCTATAGTGCATGTGCCTTGGCAAGTTGTACACCCAACTCCCGACCACAAGTTATTCCAAATCCCGTTTAATTGAGCGCGTATCCTAGGTTTCGTTGGCGTTACATTACCCTTTGTGTTACAAGTTATATATTACTGTTGTTAATATTTCCTTAACTTGTATCTTATTATCATCGACTCGACGTCACTTAACATATAATTATTTTCCCATTTAAATAATTATACTTAAGATCGTATCGCTCGATATAATATATATTTCGACCCTCGACCCGACTCACTTTGCCGCACATTTGTTTTCCCATTTAAACAAATATACTAAGATCTTGTCGTTCGATTGTATATTCTTAACGCCGATTCAACTCACCATACCGTGTATTTATTTTCCCATTCAAATAAATATACTAGGATCTCGTTGATTCGGCATACACATATATATATATCTTTGTCTTTTCGTCGCGGCTTCCCTTCCCACATATCTACTTTCTCATTAAGTAGATATACTAGAATTTTGCCGAGACGAGCGTACATATATATAAATGTGCAATTTTCCTTGTTAAGCATATACGTTTGTTTAGCGTCTTATTCGTTTATGTCATGCGTTTCTCCCACGAATAATTCCTTAACACTTAGGAAAGTGTTTATTAGTTTTCACCCATAATGTATATATATATTTTACTCCTTAAAATATATATTTTTCTTATCTTGCCGCAATGGCATTTTTCTCATGATTCGTCCGTGTATGGTTTGTTAACGCGTCTTAGTTCGATACCTTAACTCGATTAGTCAATTTTCCAAGTCTTTCCCAACATGTGTTTTATAGAAATATTATCCACATTTCTAACCCATGTTACTTGGAAGGTTTGTATTTTAGCCCAACTTGTTAACTTAGATACAAAAATGCTTCCAATACTTTTATATTCCCATTTATATAAAAGTATTCATTTTTGTACAAGTTTCTCAAGTTTGATCAACATTTTTATAAAATCTCTATTTTATAAAAATCCTTATTTTAAAACCCTTTGTATTTTTATAACTTTCAAAAATACACTTTCATACAAAATACCCAAGTATTTCTACTAGTATTTACAAAGAATCATCCTTAGACTTTATTACTTACATTTTTGACACCAAACTTTCCATACTTGTATTTTTTTTGGACTAATAGTTTCTAAAATCTCCATTTTAGTCCTCTAACTTTCAAAGTTACAACTTTAGTCCCTTAACTTCCAAAAGTTGCATTTTTCCACTCTAGCTTCCAAAGTTAACATTTTTCACTCAAAATAGTAAACTTTGAAGATTCAACTTTTTATTGGTAAGTTATTTTTGTATCAAAACACTTATGTTAGTCTTGTATTTCATGTGGAAGACTACTTATGTGTGTGTTTTATGTATTTGTCCACTTTAACAAAATATCATTCATCTAAGTAAGCTAACTTAGATTTTCCATCATCTTCATTCATGAACTTCTAACATGTTTTACCACATATTACACCATGTATGATCATAATAAGATGATTTAAAGTTACTCTTAACATATTCAAGTTTATTCTACAATTTTAACCAAAACATCATCCTACTTAGTTTTAGATGCAAACTTTACATATTTTCAAGATTAATACATCATCATTATCAAATCCATGGTTCATTTTCATATCTTTAATCTTCCATTTTACACATGTAAAACCTATTAAAGATTATGTTCAAAACCACCTTTTAAACCCCTTCATGTACAACTTGCTTCTAAGAACACATACATGAATAATAACAATCAAAAACAAGATTAAGAAGCTTACTACTAGCACAAGGCTAGGGAAGACAAAAACCTTGGGTTTGAGAGGGGTTTAGTGTGTTCTTCCAAGTGGTTTAGCTCCAAGCTCTTGAAACACACAATAGGGGTTTGGATGATGGATTGTTTTAAGTGTTTTGGAGATATAGAAACTTGAAAGGATGATGTGTGTGTGTGTGTATGAAAACCTACGGCCATAAGAACAAGAAGGAGAAGGAAGTTTTGCTTTTCTTCAAATGGCTAACACATGGTTATATCTTCCTACCACATGTAATCTTCCATAGATCATGTAAGATATCATGGAAGATTGTATGTGTACTTGGGATCTTTGGAAGGATATGAAGTGTGTGCATGTGTATATAGCCGTGTATGTATGCATGGGTGTGTAAGAGTTTTGCTTGCAAATCTTGCTAATATCTTTGTAATCTTTCCAAATCTTTATACAAGGCCCACCATGCATGCATACACTAGTGTCATGATGGTTTAGGCTTTGGTCTTGGATTATTGTGGCCCTTGGCCGAATTTTTGCAAAGGAGGGGACAAGGAGTGGCATGCTTTTGTACTTGATAATTATTCATGTTTCTTACACCTTTTGCATGCTTAATCTCTTAGATTCATAGGTTATCATTAAAAGCACAATGCAAGGGTATTACAAAGGCCCTTAGGCCGGCCCCTTTGTGGGTCTAGGTGGGGTCCACAACTCCAAATATTTACCCAATATTTGTCTAGTTAAATCCCCCGTCGTTCGGGTGTCGTTCGGGTATTTTTCGGGTTTTAATCGCGCGTCATTCGGACATTAAAAATACTTTTAATAACCCTTAAATATAGTCTAATTTAAGCGTTGATTGGTTATTTAGGCCTTTGCCGGGTGAAATTATGAGTTATACGCGTATCGGGTGCGGTACGCGCAATTTATTCGTTACCGGGAGATTTGTACAAGACGTTTTCATTTATGGTTTTGGAGTTCCAAAACTCATTATATCTTATGAAGATACCCTTTATTTTATATCCTGGGTGTCCGGGATCCTTTTCGTTTATTTAATTATTACCGGGTAATTGCCAACGTCCATACCGGATAGCTTATTCGCACATGATCCAATCATGTTTTACCATTAAACGTATGCATTCCTATGCACTATTTGGAAATTGCTATCTCTTAAGTCCTTGATAATTAAATCACACATAATTGTATTTAATTACGTTAATCATATACTAATTAATCTGTACGGAATTACCTTATTTTTGCCGGTTGTTACATTCGCATTGTTGAAAATCCAGTTGGAGGTTCTGGAGCTCCTGCGTGTGTTCTATGCAGGTACGTATCTGCTTCTATCTTATATTTATTGTGTGCAAAAATTAAAATTGAATGGTGTTTATGTTTGTTTTGGTTGCTACAAATGTTGGGATATTTATATGTATTCTATTTGTTCTGCTGCAGGGCACATGATTTTAGCAAGTCTGGTTTTGGCCTGAGAACTGTCATCATATGTGACCAGGTGCTTATCTTTAACGATCCGTAGTATGTGACAGTTTAATTGATATGCTGCAACTGAATATTCTATCGGATTATAACCTTTTTCTCAATTTTAGTCTGAGAAAGAGTACCATGTTGGCTGTTTGAAGGAAATGTAGCAACAGCATTCAAGTAGAAGCCAGAGTACAAGGCAACAAAAAAAAACACCTTAAAAAAGGAGTTGACGCAAGGCAGCAGAAAAAAAAAAGAACACCTTAAAATAACGAGTTGAGGCCGAGGTTGATGGAAAAACAGTATAAGCAAAGACGCCTATCGTTGTGTAATATGGTCTAAATCATTCACTTATATCATCGAGCATGTGAGTTCTCACTTCTATTTTTTGAAGCACATATGTTATTTTGTTACAAACTGATAATATTAGTTAATTCTTATTTTAGAACAAGGTGCTATTGGTTATCATTATTTATTATGTGGACCTAATTGAGTTGTTTGTTTGGTTTCCGGCAATGTGCACAAAGATGGAAATCCGTTGTTGCATTCTAAAAGGGAAGTCCCGACTAGGAGTTGTAAGTTTCTATAATTTAGTTTTTGTTAGTTGTGTGCCTGACGGCAAAATATTGGGCAATTATACCCAATTGAGTTGGTTGTTTGGTTTCCGGCAATGTGCACAAAGATGGAAATCCGTTGTTGCATTCTAAAAGGGAAGTCCCGACTAGGAGTTGTAAGTTTCTATAATTTAGCTTTTGTTAGTTGTGCGCCTGGCGGTAAAGTATGGGGTTTTAGTGCTTTTTGTTTCATAACTGTTTGGTGATGGGTTGGAGGTTCAAATTGTAAGCGATTTTGCAATGACGATTCCATCAACATAATACTTATCAGGTGAAGTTGGCATAATAATTTTTTTCAGTTGTTTTCTTATAACTTGCTGATATCGCCATATGGTTGGTTTGGAGTTCAGTGTTTCTAATACATGAAAGAAATGAAATGAGTATACCAAGTTAAAAGTATAAGCCTTATAAGTAGACTGAGTTAGTATCACCATTGTATTTGTGCTTAGCAGTTAGCACTACTTACGAGTTAATGAGGAAACTTTTTGAGTGTGCGCATATGATTGATTTGCTATTTTATGCGAAAGGATAAAGATTGATATGCTTTACCACATGAACCGTTTATACCCGACCCTGCAAACCCGAAACTGACCCATTATTAAATGGTCAGGTTTTAGGTCCTTACGTTTGCCATACAACCCCTGTCAACATGTTACAGCGAACCAGAGGTAAACCCCACAAAACTCCCCTTTCTTATAGACGTGTTGTGAATGTTGATTTTGGTGGCCACTATTAAGGGTTTCGATGGTGATGTTGCAGTAAAGGATGGTAGTTGGATTGTTTTCCTTTGTAAGGTTTTGTTTTGTCTATTTGTTTTTTTATATGTGTGTGAAAATTGAATTCACTTCCTGTTTATATGACTATTTTTAGGAGTCGTTTACACAAGCTAAAAAAGTTGGTTCAAGAGCTTCAAAAACAAGGTGAATGTCATTAGTTTTGGGTTCCATTAGAAAAGTTTGAATTTGATTTTATTTCTGCAAATTCTTATATTATTTAATCATACAGGTAAAGTTTTAGGCTTTCATTTCAAATTCACACTTTTATATATTCAAAGACATGCAAAAGCCAAGAAGCATAATAATGCTCTTAGAAAGCATAGTAATACAGGTAAAGTTTTAGGCTTTCATATCCCATTATGATTTCTTCTCAACAGTTTCATATTTTTAGAAATCATAATCCTCTCCCATTATGATTTCTTAACAGTTTCATATATGGTTGATTTTTATTTAATTGATGAATAATATGCACATGTATTGTTTCAGGTCCTCTCCTTCAAGGTATTCTCACATGGCCAACTTTATCTCGCATTGTTACGAGTTAAAAGCAGGGCAGGAGTGAAATTACTTATACTTGATGGTAATGGGAATGTCAAAACTAAAACAAAAAATGTAGTGTATAAGGAAATTTTTAGTGATATTTGAATAAAATATGTATTGCTTGCTTTTAAATTTGAATAAAATATTTATACTATATTTTTTTAAATTTTAATAAAATTTTTCTACTGTATTTTTCTTATACGTTATACTACTCCAAATAATCGTACGTTGCTGAACTGCGTGTCAACGCGGGCAAATATCTAGTATATATATATATATAGATTATATCTTAAAGAAACAAAAATATGTTATATCAATCGAAAACCATAAATATGAACACATACACCAGTTTCGACAATATTGATAGTGATACTGGTGTTCTTTGGTTCATCTCCTTATTTGTACCGTATTGGTAATTAGTATAGTTTACGACACATAAAAAACTAATTATTCAAAACATAACTCAGTTCATTACGTTACCGGTACTCAAATGAGTTTACAATAAAAAAATGTTTATTTACAATGGTTTCATCACACAAAGTCATCTTATCTAGGGCTGTTCAAAACGCTCGGCGCTCGCCGATCGCTCGCCGCTCGTTCGGAATTTGCTCGGAAATTGCTTGCTCGATTTTCCGCTCGGCTGTAAATGAGCCGATCGGCTCGGTTCGGTTTGTAAACGAGCCAAGCATGAGCAAAGGTCCGCTTGGCTCGGTTCGGCTCGATATAATTTTTATTAATTTATTATATATATATAGTTATATATATACACATTAATTACATCTATATTTATAGTTTTATACATGTCACTCTATTGGGTTTGGCTCAATATATGCATATATACAATTATATATACAATTATATTTATAGTTATTGGCCCAGTCAACCCAATGATAACTTAACACTAAGTTTAATTGTAAAACTCTAAGTCGTGAAAAAAAACATGTTTGACTTCATATTCCCATTAGTTGTTCACCATCAATTATCTCCAACTATTAACCTACGCCACAACGGGACAATCTGTAGTATGCTCATCACCTCACTGGCCTCAACTAGAGCCTCATTCTCGAACGGTCGAACCTCAGTCATCACTAGGTAGCGAGAATATTAAAGGAAACATCCCAAATTTATGGCTGTCCGAAAACACTCGTCGCTCGTCGCTCGCCCAAAGCTCGCTCGAAAAAATGTGCGCTCGAACAATGCTCGCTCGGTTTCCGGATCGATTGTAAATGAGCCGATCGGCTCGGTTCGGTTTGTAAATGAGCCAAGCACGAGCAAATGTCCGCTCGGCTCGTGAACAGCCCTAATCTTATCTAAAAAAAATAAAGTCGTGTAACTCGAAAAACAAAGTTGTGTTTAAAATCAATTGAAAGAAAAGAATACACATGTTCCATTCATCTTTACTGATGTCGTTCGGTCAGTATTGCATTTTAAGTATAACTAGTATTTGACCCGCGGGCGTTGCCCCGCGGACACGTACGTAACCCGGTAAAAATAAATATGGATAGGAAAAAAATGCCATCCATGGGACTCGAACCCATGACCACGTACGGTCTAATAATTGAGCTGATTTTCAAGCAAACATGTTCACTTGTAGTTATCTTAATCGTCAATTAAATTAAGAAAATAAAGAACTTAAATTAGCAGATGTCAATTAAATTAAGAAAATAAAGAACTTAAATTAGCAGAAGTAAATTTCACATTATTTCACATTATTTCATGGATGCAATTGACTATGCAGTTAATTTTCTTTTTGTTTTTTTTTGTGAAGTTCTTGAATTAAACGTCATTCACAACCCTCTGCAAAACCATGACCGCCCCTAGGTTTTACTTTGCAAAACAAAACAACCACAACCTTTCTTGAAGCTCTCTCAAGCACATTCAGGCACCGCCACCACCAATCTTTCTTCCCTCTAAAAACCAGCCACCACCATCCGACTCCTCCTCTCTTCTCTAAACACCGAAACACCACCACCACTCCCCTCTTTCTCTGTGTTCTCTAAAATACCGGCCAGAGACATTCTCTCTCTTAAACCCAATTATTATCTCTAAAGAGTAAAACCCAGCCACTACCACAAATCATCATCACCACCACAACTAAGATGCAACTTCCACAACCACCACCGCCACGAACTACCAACACCAAGATGACGACGATCTAACACGGTCACACCACCACTACCAAGACGCCATTTCTTCAACCACCACCACCGAAAGACAACGTCGTTAACAGAAAGAGGAGTGTAGTAATCGGTGATGATGTTTTACAGAAAGAAAGAAAAGAGTGATGTTTATATTCTGGAGAGAGAAACGTACAGATGTATCGACATCGCTACAGCACACGTGGAATTTTTTAGACCGTTGAGATTGCTACAGTAATGTATACTCACAAACAGTTTCCCGGCGTTTTCACTTTTGATCGTTGCCGTTGAACAAACTGAGATAAGCAACGGCGGCCGAAATCGAAGATATCGAGAGATGCTGGTGCGTCGGTAACACGAAGACGACGTCGTTGTATCATTGCGCCGCAAATGTTTGAAAATGGCAATTTCGTAATTATTTAGTAAAGAGAAGGGTTTTATTACTACTGTAGCGCTACAGTAGATATTGTGAGTAGAACTAATGTTACTAATTGATATATATACAATTTTAGTTCGTGTGCTTCTACTCAGATAACCATTTTTGTACAAAAATATAAATTGGACTTGCTTTTAGTCCATTAGTTTCATTTTCGAGGTTACAAGTAATTTTTATCTTAAATGAAGTTATATTTTAGGGTACATAAAAGTGATTTTGAGGGTGTTTGGAATTGCTTTTTGAAAATAGATTATGCGTTTTGGTGTAGTAAGTGTAGAGCTGCTTTTAGATTATTGCGTTTTAATAACCTTTTAAACGCAAATTATCTATTTTTATAAACTTTTCCCAAATACTAAGAACTGATTATTTGCTTTTTTAAAACGTAATAATCTAAAAAATCCATTTCAAAACTCACCCAAAACACCCTCTTTGTAACAAACGAATAATTTGAAATTTGAAGCTTTTAGGTTCATCCAACACGTCGACCCTACGCGAGGGAAAATAATTGCACAACTTAATACAAAATTCATGATAAGGTTTAGTGTAAACTAGTAGAATTCCCCGCCGCTTCGCGGCGGTGGCTTGTCGCAATCATCACACAAACACCTGCAGGTTGATAGTCGCAAATATGAACAACGTCACTCCGATATCAGCATCCAAAATACGGATGCGATAGAGCCGGTGAGAAGTTTTCAGTAGCCGCGGCGACGACGTCGATGGCCGGAGTTGATGGCGGCAAGGGTTCAGACATGAATGAGACCTTCCGGCGTTTGTGGCCACTTTCTAAACAGCTAGTAAATCAATCTCCACTCAACTTCATATCGGAAGCAAGAATTTCCACCAACGTCATTACTATCACCTAACACAGTCACTACCATCGGCCGCCTATCAACACCAGCAAGACCAAACCGCCACCACGGAACCGCCAACACCGAGCGCGAACGGCACCACAGTACAACCAGTCAACCACGTAGCCACCACCATGAACAAACCATCACCGACTCTTCGGTTCGCCGTAAAATGGAGTTCCCCTCCACTGCCCTGCGTTCATAAACATTGTTCTCTCGTGGACGTTCAAATCGTTGTGTCTACTCTCTCTCTCTCTCTCTTGCTTCTCTGTTACGTATGTGACATTAATTTCTAGATGATGAAAACAGAAGCGAAGGTGTAAATTGTTTTAAAAAGAGAGTACATGTGACGTCCGTTATCTCGGTTAGCGTTAATTCACTACTCCACGTTATGTTTTTGGAAGTACAGACGCTGCACGATGTCGTCTCGCCGGCGCTTAAGGTCGGCGGCGCCTAAGGTCGGCGGAATATTCCGTTGAGGCGATGGTTATCACTGTCCAAATGATCTGATGAAGGGATAGTTATAATAAATTGTCTACGAATTTGATTGTGAGTGAATTAGATGAAGAGGGTGTACAGAAAGGAGAAGGAAATGGTAGGTAAAAAGTGGAGGAGCATGCTTGAAAATGAGATGACGATGTGGATGCATAATATTATATTATTCTCAACTGACAACCTCGAAGATGACGGCGTCAACGTTAAAGTACTGTTTCGCACCGTTAAGTTTACTAATACGTTCAAATCCATTTGTGTCGAATCAAAAATACATTTAAAACAGTTAGGTATGAGGTTCTTGTGAGGTCAACATAACTTATGCATTTTACAAGGACCTCTTAATTTTTAAGTAATACAATTATAAATGCTTAAAGTACAACACATGATGCATATAGTAACTACTTTTTAAGGGCATTTATGTCTTTCAAACATAACTTGCACATATACCCCTTATTAGTTACAGAGTCTACCCCTTATCTATCTATACTATATTATAATTTTATACAATACTTACATATTTGCCCAATCAACTTTACTCATTCTCTTTATTTAAATACTAATTAAATTTTTACATCTTTATTTTAACTAACTACCCCCACGATTTTTAAACGTTCATAACTTTTTCAGACGATAATATTTTCTTAATATTATTACACCATATAAAAAAGCATTTTATTCTCTTTAATTTGAGTATAGTATTGCTATAGTTTTTTAATTTTTGAAAAATTATATGTTTGGGTTAAGCAATAACCGAAACAAAAGAAAAGAAAAAAACGAAAATGAACTGAAATCATCTAAACTTTATTATAATACATTTATCATTGATGTCTTAAAATACAAGTTGTACATGTATAATTGCTTAGAGTACAACACACAATGCACATGTTAACTACTTACACAATACTTACACATTTGTCCCCTCAACTATACTCAAATCGTTTTATTTAAATAATAATTACACTTTTCACCCTTATTTTAACCAACTACTGAACTACCCCACTATTTTTAAATGTCCATAACTTTTTTACACGTTAATATTTTCTTAATATTATTACACTGTATAAACGAGCATTTTTTTTTAATTTGAGTATAGTATTGCTATAGTTTTCTTTTTAATATTTAAGTTTTACAATTATAATTGCTTAGAGTACAACGCATCATATGTTTTTTATACAATACATACACATTTGTCCCCTCAACCGTACTCAAATTTAATTTATTTAACTAGTAATTACATTTTTGCACCCTTATTTTAACCAACTATCCCCACGATTTTTAAACGTCCATAATTTTTGATTCGTTAATATTTTCTTAGTATTATTACACTGTATAAACGAGCATCGCAATCTCTTTAATTTGAATATAGTCTTGTTATAGTGTTTTCAATTAAAAAAATATGTTAAGGTTAAGTAATAACTGAAATGAAAACGACCTAAAATCAACCAACATATCTGTCTTTTATAAACGTCGATTGTTTCACAATTTCAGGTTAGATTATGTATTTCCGGACAATCACCAATGTGTTCACAATTAGGGTTTGTCGTTATGTGTGTAACTTCCGAGTTCCTCATGATCACCCTAATTTTTTGCTTAGTGTTTCTCACAATTAGTGCTATGTATATATATATTCATGTGCTTGCACTTCCTCTAGCACATAGGATTCAAATGTTTCGATTGTGGTTATTGCAGTTCAAGCTCCGCTAATGATTATGCAACACACCAAAACAAACATTTTGGTTAATTGATTATGGCTTGACGGAACCGTTATAAATGTTGTTTCCCGCCGCAACGCGCGAGCATCCCACTAGTATTCATTATTAATACACTATATGCTTATACAGTGTATTTACAGGGGAATTCAATGTATTTTTGCATTAACTACAAAAATTTCAACATGTATATAAATCTTCTTCAAGCTTACACGGTGGCTAAAACGTAGTTCTTAATGTTTTGTAGTATTTGTTTGAACATAACACTATACACACAAATATACGTATATAAAGACATTCAATACAAAATTAGTTTTATATTGAGAACTGCGATAATCACACATACATTTATTAGAACTATGTCTAAAGACTTATTGTGATTCTTTACAAAGAATCGGTTTTGTATTAGACATGCCAATATACACGTACACATATAATAATAATAACTAGTGAGAAACCCGCGCGTTGCGGCGGGATTATTAGAAAGAACAAAAAACAGGCAAAAACATTGAATCACGCACACGCGTGGCAGCGAGTTAACTCAACATATTAAAAAAAGTTAAAAATTATCATAGAAAAAGTTAGGTAAGTCAAAACCGTAACATAACTACATAAAAAAGGAAATAAAAAATTAAAAACAAAGTTTCATGACTTATTCGCATATGCTTAGATGACTTGTATATTATCACATATAGTTCTCTTTTAAACAAAACTTACATTCAAACATATATAAAAATAGAACCAATAAAGTAACTTCTCTTTTCTCCATACGATAAATTTCCATTTTCAATCCTTTCCGTTTAAGGTATTAGTAATACAAACTTTTATAATGATATTTGTATAGCACATATTATCAAATAATACATATCTATCAAACATCCATAGTTTTTTTTATTAATAATCATTCAACTAAATTATAACGTATTAAAATCATCATAACAATTCGATATCTAATTTTCGCATATTATAATATGTTAAATACTTTTGTAGAAGGAAATTCACTTTCATCTAATTTAATCATGATTAGTTGACGTAATTACATGAAACCTTTGTTTGAAATTCATTAGAAACATAAACTTTTTTATCTGGTCATGAATCCAGTGACGTAGAGTTAAGATTAGATTATGCATGTTTACATGTATGAATATAACATAATGATTTCAAAATGCAAAGCATTACATCATGATTAAAAACGCAGCTTTCATTATTGATTTCTCGATTTCTTATAGTATTATCGAGTTTATAAAATGTTAACTTTCATGAAGTATCTAATCTATATAAAAACTTATAACAAAACATGTAGCATATGAATTATTTTTTATATTTTTCTATTTAATGTGTTCAAAGTAATTGTAAAATTAAATGTCATGAGCTCTCATAAACATTAAAGTAAATGGCCAAATTCGTCCCTGAGGTTTGGTTAATATTGCTAGATCCATCCAAAATAAGAATTTTTGACACCCTGAGCCACTAAGGTTTGGGATTTAGTGTAAATTAATCCGTCCAAATTGCAAACTCTGTTAAATATTAACGTTAAATCAGAGGCATTTTGTTCATTTCCTATTTCTTAATTGCAAATTCGTCCCTGAGGTTTGTTTCAAATTGCTAAATCAGTCCAAAATGAGAATTTGTAATGAATTAAAAAAATAGTGATACAAAAAATATCATTTATTGATATAAAAATTAAAAAACATGTTGTCATTCCATTTTTTTTTTAGTGAAAAGGCTAACATTTCTGGAATTCTATAGAGTTGTGTATCTTTTTGGTTTTCATAACAAACTAATCCAAATCGATTTAGCAGAAATATTAAACTACTAATTTCAAGATTTCAGTTTCAGTATTATACTAATAAGAATAGGGGTGCAAACGAGCCGAGCCGAGCCCGAGCTCGACCAGGCTCGAGCTCGAGCTCGATTAACTTATAAGAGCTCGAGCTCGAGCTCGGCTCGGTTCGAGCTTTGTTTTTAAAGCTCGAGCTCGGCTCGTTAATAGTTTCTCAAGCTCGAGCTCGGCTCGGGCTCGGCTCGTTTAGTGGTTATTAGTTAATATATTAAATTAAATAATATATATAATAGGCTCGTTTAGGCTCGATAAGTCAAAAGCTCGGCTCGGCTCGTTTATTACACGACATAAAATGTGGGTAAATAATATAAAATATTAATAAACCTAATATTATATTAGGCTCGATAAGGCTCGACGAGCCTGGCGAGCTTCATATGCCAGGCTCGAGCTCGAGCTCGATAAGTAAACGAGCTTCATATTAGGCTCAAGCTCGGCTCGAGCTCGATAAGGCTCGGCTCGTTTCGAGCTTTTTACCGAGCCGATCTCGAGTAGCTCGCGAGCTGCTCGGCTCATTTGCACCCCTAAATAAGAACATTCATTTCAAACACACATACACATCTGCGTGTGTCTATATATATATATATATATAGGGTAGGGTTCCTGTAGGAAAATTGGTTTGTGTGAGAAGTGTAGGAAGGATTAAAAATTGATATGCATGCAACATTTTTTTGGACGTATTCATGATGTTTTGGATTGTTTTGCTTAGAAAAACAAAAAACATAACAATTAATAACCGAAAACAATGTATTTTAGGCTTAAAACATAAAACACTATGTCAAGAACATTTAAGCATAGTGTTTTAAGTAATTACTAGGGTGTTTTATCTATAATTTAAATTTAATGACTATAATACATTGGATTGTGTTTTAAATTGTTGTATATTGTTGTTTTAAGTGTTTTTCAAGCCAAAACAACCCAAAACATCATTCCAAAATCAAAAACATGATAGCTACATGTCAATTATTAATCCTTCTCACACTTCTCACACAAATCAATTTTCCTACAGGATCCTCTACCTATATATATATATATATATATATATATATATATATATATAGGATCTGGATATTTTGAGAACCAATGTGAGTTGTGAGAACCATAGGAACTCACTTTATAACCACATACTTTTTTTAATAAAAAATGAATATGTGGTCCATAATTAATCAACAATAAAATAATGAATAAAATATTAATATAGTTACACGAGGATAAAAATTCCTTACACCGGTGTATTTTGGCGTAAATTAATGTATTTTTTTTAATTTTCTTTTTACAGCGGGGTTTACGTGTTTTACACGAGTGTAAAAAAAAAGAAATTTTTTTTCGCATTTTACGTCGAGTTCCTACGAGTTCTCACAACTCGTCGAGTTCTCAAAGTATCCTAACCATATATATATATACACACACATAAACCCACACACACGAGACATACACTGATTATGTATCAATTTAAAATTAGACATGTTCAAGAAAATTTATGGATAGATAATTGAGTGTGGTCATCATGGCTCATTTCTTATTCTAATATACAGTTTCGATATTTTATTGCCTTAGTTTATAAAATGTGTTTAATGTTTCAAACACTAGGTGTCATGTTTACCTAAATTTATGTTTATAGTTTTTACTTTTTAATCTCTAAACCTCGTGTGACGTATTTATTTTTATGCATGATTTTAATAAACTACATATTAATTACGATATTTTCTGTATGACAGTTGGTATAAAGATCATACGATCATTCGTTTAGAAAAGGTATTTCTGAAGTTGCCCCTTCATCTAGGTACCAACATGCCTCGGTAAGTAAATATAATTTATATTATTTTGTAATGTTAGTGTTTTATATTTTTTTGTTAGTAATAATAAACAAATTAACTATATTGAGTTGTATTTTTTTAGCATATCTCTCTCTTTATTCCTTTTACTCTTTTCGTCTTATAATTTTTGTCCCCTTTATTATTTAAGTTTGTCCCAATATAGTTTTCCACTTTAGATACTGCAAGTCAAATGGTATATTAAAGGCCTTATGGGTAATATTAGCATTCTGTTTACTTCACTATTCGAACATAGAACAAGATGACAGTTATAAACTTCACTATTTTTCTTAATTAATTACAAATTCTCATTTTAGACTGATTTAGCAATTTGAAACAAACCTCAAGGACAAATTTGCAATTAAGAAATAGGAAATGACCAAAATGCCCCTGATTTAACGTTAATATTTAACAGAGTTTGCAAATTGGAAAGATTTAGCACTAAATCCCAAACCTTAGTGGCTCATGTGTCAAAAATTCTTATTTTGGATGGATCTAGCAATATTAACCAAACCTCAGGGACGAATTTGGCATTTACTCTAAACATTATTTAACTCTTGACTTCATTGTGATTAAATATGGTGTTCTAAAGACAAAATTACCCTCAAAAAGTACTTATTATATGCATTGGGTGTTGCACCATAAGCAATTGAACATGTACCTCTTAAATTTTAAGAAGTCCTTATCAAATGCTTTATAATATAGTATAGATAATGGGACTTAATTCTTGATATCTTGTGGAATTCTTGTGTAGTAAAGTGATATGCATTATGTAGTTGTGCATTCAATTTAAAATTTCATATTCCTTCCCTTGAGTATTAGGTAGTTTACAAATCATGCATAAAGTTTTGGTTTGAATTAAAACAATTTAATAGCAATGTAAAAAATACCATTATGCCCTCATACTAACATTATTAAGTTGTTGTACCTTAAGCCTTAAATGTTGTAATTACTTAATTTTATTGGGAATTCCTCTTACATGCTTTATAATATAGTACAGATAATAAAGATCAAATACGTATACGTACACATATAATAAAGATCAAATACAAAGCGAAATTTTTTTTTTTTGAACGGCCAACAAATTGGAATCACTCACGGAACACTGGAGTATCATCGTGCCACCAGTGTTGCCACGCGATCATATTCCACCACCAAGTCACCAATTCAGGAGGAAACTCATAATTATGAGAAAACCCCCTTTGTGAGATTCGAACCCAGGACCTTATGGCCCCTAAGTCTTATCTCACCACCAAGATACCACTAAATTAATATGAAAACTGTAGTAAATGATTTGGGTCATTTATCAAGAATAAACAATGATTGAAATGATAATGGTGTCGCATGTAAACAACAAAAGTAACTAAAAGGCTACCGGGGACAAAATAAGAAAAACTGTAGACTTTTATTTTTTTTTTCCACAATTTTTTCAAAACATAAATAACCTTTATAGACGTTGCGTAGTAGTTTTTATATGTTGTGAAACTACTTATATACGTTGGGTACTTATTTATATACGTTGCGTACTTTTGTATATACGATGTTTGTTGAAAGTTAATCCTAAAATGCGTATGAGTTGAAAGTTGAAGGAACAAAGTGAAATATTGGTTTAGATGAATTTGAATGTTTAAAATTATCTAGTTAGTTTAATTAGTATAGATAATGATGTGGGTTAGTATTAGTATAGAATTGGTAGTCGTATTTGAGTAGGATTAGTATGGTAATATTAGTATAAATAGGGGTCTAGGTTAATGCTTTTATTTGTCCCTTGATTGTAAGTTCATTTGGTTGAATAGAATGAGTCGCGGGTTCGTCTACCCAAATATCTCGTGTTCGTGTTTGATCTAATTGTCTGGGCCAACAATTGGTATCAGAGCTTGGTTGTTTTGAGAGTCGATTTCCGATAAAAGGGAGCCGCCCCTCGTGGGGCTGCAGCAACGGTGGCAGCACGACTTGGTGCGCAAGAAAGAATTTGATCAGTGTGCGTCGTGAATTGGGATCGAGTATGGGTTTCTCGGAATTATTTTTGCCGTCTCGGAATTGTGTCGCATGTTTCATTTAATTCGGAAGACAAGCTTTGCATAAAGTTTTTTTTGGATAAGTCATAAACTGATTTGTGTCAGAAGAAAATTACAAAATATTTGAGGTTGCATTAAGCCACTAACGATATGATAAAGCACGGAGACGGAGATGAGCGTGATTAATTTTTGAAAGGCAAAATAATTTATTTTCTCATGTGGAGTGAGTTATGTGATGGCAGAATAACCAAATTTGATGTTAGAATTAATTAATTGATTTGCCAAATTCGCTTAGAGTTACTTTTCAAAAGTGAGGCCTTGGAAAATTGCATGGAGACGTAAGAATCAAAGCACAGTAGAGATAAGAATTTTGTTGTGGCAGTGACTGTAGAAACGTATGTGGGTTGCGTCTTGTGTTGATCGATAGTATTTGATGGTGGTTATGAGTTAGTTCGAGCCAGCCGATGTCACAGCAAGTGATCGCAAGGGTGGCATGGGTCAAGTGCTTGAGCCGTGAAGAAAGTTTACACAATAGGTTTTGATCGTAATAATTGTGTTTGTTGAGTGGAGGTTATTAGCAAGCCCGAAAGAAAAACGAGCTGCGTGTTTGTTTTGTTGATTGTAAGCCCGAAAGAAAAACGAGCTGCGTGTTTGTTTTGTTGATTGTAAGGCAACGAGTGTTGCTCGGGTGATGGGAAAATAACCGTGACGCAGATATTCAGGTTTGCGAGATTGTTTCCGGTTAAGTAGGTGAATCGAGAATATTGTTCTTGATGAATTGAAAAAGGTTTGCGGTGTGTGGAGATTGGTTTCGGGACCGGGAATCAATTCCAACTGAAAAGAGCAGATCTTGATGAATGAGTCCCCAAGAGTAGATCTTGATGAATGATGCCTTCAAGAGCGGATCTTGAAGATGAAAGAAAGAAATGATGCAGTCAAGAGTAGATCTTGAAGAAAGGAAGAATGCAGTCAAGAAACTCGTTTTCGAGTTGACGCATGAAGGTCAAGAACCTGCGTGGTTTGATCAAGAAAGATAGTAAGATGAACCTGCGTGGTTCGTTCGAGAAAGAAGAGCAAGAGCGATCAAGACCCGAGTGGTCAGATTGGGGAAGTAAGAGAAGCATAGTCGAGTTTTAGGATTAAGGGGGAATGTTGAAAGTTAATCCTAAAATGCGTATGAGTTGAAAGTTGAAGGAACAAAGTGAAAGATTGGTTTAGATGAATTTGAATGTTTAAAATTATCTAGTTAGTTTAATTAGTACAGATAATGATGTGTGTTAGTATTAGAATAGAATTGGTAGTCGTATTTGAGTAGGATTAGTATGGTAATATTAGTATAAATAGGGGTCTAGGTTAATGCTTTTATTTGTCCCTTGATTGTAAGTTCGTTTGGTTGAATAGAAAGAGTCGCGGGTTCGT
Source organism: Ambrosia x helenae (assembly GCA_030844895.1). Lineage (NCBI taxonomy): Eukaryota > Viridiplantae > Streptophyta > Magnoliopsida > Asterales > Asteraceae > Ambrosia > Ambrosia x helenae. The sequence continues at coordinate 35,039 of JAUTDX010003427.1, read as the reverse complement.
CTCCCCAAATATCTCGTGTTCGTGTTTGATCTAATTGTCTGGGCCAACAATGTCTAATTATTTATATATGTTGCGTACTTGTGTATAGACATTATGTAATTAATTATATATGTTGCACAACTTTGTGCGAAAGTATTTACATATGTAGTGTAGTTTTGTGTATAATCGTTTAATGTTAGTGTATAATTATGGTGTTGATCTATGCGAACGCACATCCTCTCGCCCTCAAGGTAGATGTCGCCTTCAGATGGCTTTTTTACAATTCACTGGTTAAAAACACTTTGTATAATAATCTCCTACCACCACATATATACTGACCGAGAAGAGAGAGGGAGGGGGGGGGGGGGGGGGGGTTGCTTAATGTAAAAACGCTTTTCTTAAGAAGTATTGGAAGAGTATTGGTGCATTGGTGTGCTATTTTTAAACACATCAATAAAACTTTCAACTGGTGATGAAATGGTAAGCACCTTTTAGATGTCTTGGATTTAAATCTTGCTTCCACTAGCTTCTTACCTTAATCTTTAATATTTGAAGGCCACCTGCGTAGCAGAATATAAGATATACCTTATCTCATTTGCTAGTAGTGTATTAGATGAATTTTGTTTGTTTTTCATAATTTTAAAAAATTAATTATTTTTTTCCATATTTTTTTATTTTTGTAGATGTGAAGATATGGGTAGGGGTGTTCAACGAATCGAATACCGAATTTTCGAATTATTCGAATCGAATTTCTCGAATTTTTAATATTTTTACCTGAATTCGTATTCGATTCGTATTCGTTTAAAATTCAATTTATTCGATTCGTATTCGATTCGAATAAGAAACTCGAATTCGAATCGAATTCGAATAAATTCGATTTAGTTCAAATTTACCATAAATAAATAAATTGTTTTACTTTAGTTTTAAAAACTAATAATAAACTCATTATTTTTAACATATAAAATACAAATCTGCAAAATTGATGAACAACAATATATCAAAAACGGAAATTGTAAAAATAATAGAGAGTATGTTTGTTAGAGTTTTATGATGTATATGGTAAATATGTAAAATATGGTTATGGTAAAAGTTGTAAAGACTATGGATTCTTATATTTTGATCAAAATTTAGAAGTTTTTTTTTTCAATGTGTACATTTGTCTTTATAATAATGTGTATGAGTGTATGTATATTTAAAAAAATATACATATACAATTTTTATTCGAATTTCGAATCGAATCGAATTTGAAATCATAAATTCGTATTCGATTCGTATTCGATTTATTGGATTCGAATTCGAATTGAATCGAATTCGAATTCTTAATAAGCGAATCGAATTTTTGGTAATCGAATCGAACTAAGTCGAATTTCGAATTTTTCGAATCCGAATCGAATTCTGAACACCCCTAGATATGGGTACCAAAGATATATTACTATTAGGTTTCGTTGATGGGCTACATTTAAATAATAAATGGGCAATTTCCGCTTGACTACGACCTTTTAATTTGGGCCAATTATGTTGGAGCTAAAAATTAAAAGATGGGCTTTAGTGAGGAGTCGTTAGAAATAAAATGGACAGCAGCAACAGTTTTAAGGGGGGGGTGGGGGGGGGGGGGGGGTGGGGGTCCAAATTTGAGCCCCCAGTTTGCGGAAAACAAATGAAAACAGATAATTATGAGGCTGTATATTTTGTATAGAAATCGACATAAAGAGAATTCATCAGTTTCTAATGTTGCCAGTGACTTCCTGCTCAACTAGTTGAGCGGAGATACGAAGATTTTCTTCTTGGGGGTTTTCTGTCTAGGGTACCCCGTACCTAGTTTGATCCTCGCATTGGGCGAGCAACCTGCCTTAAAGTGTTATGATACTCAGGATTAGAGGTGCACAAATCGGGATTTAAGTGGTCAAATGACAACCGCTCTTGAATCACGAAATGACACATTCCTTCTCGGACCGCCTCAACATCAATATGCCAAATAGTCCCGTCGCTTGACATATACTTTTTGGGTATTCGGAAAACTCAGTTCCTGGTATTCGGAAAACCCGGGTACGGGTACGACCCGGTTCCCGGTATTAAAAAAATTGGGTACACCCGGGTATAAATCGATTCCGGTTCCGGGTACTGTTTTTTATATAGAAATCTATACCTTATCCGTACCCGACGGGTAGAGTCGGGTACAATTCTGGGGTTCTATTTTCTGTTCCGATTCCGATTTTTTGTGCACCTCTACTCAGGATGGGGGTGGCTCGCGTTTGTAGTACTCATATGTATTACCAATGATCCACACCTTAAAAAAATCAGTTCCAAATGTTAGTGTTTGATTTTTCAGTTATGTGCTTGACTAGTTCTTTGCTGGATCATACCCGAACATCACTTTACGTAATTATTACGAGGAAGGTTCTTATCTTACAAATAGCCCTTAACATGAGAAGTGAAGGAGGGTTTTTTTTTTTTTGAATTTTTTTTCCATATTGTTAAACATGTAATTTAGTACTGAAATCTAAAAAAAAAAACTGGGTGTAGAGTATTTACGTAATTACTGTTGTAGAGTAATCACGTAATTACTCTAGTGTAAACTACTGTAATTACTCTAATGACGTAATTACGCTATTTTTTTTTTCAAAAAAATTGTATTATTTATCTAGAAAGCATGTTTAAGCAGATGGAAAAAAATTAAAAAAAATAAATAAATAAATTTTCCCCCTTCACTTCTCATGTTTACTAGATTAAGCCAATTTATATTTAATCTTTACTCTAACTATTATAATGTGTTTTGATAAACTAATATATAACGGTATCTAACTCATTGCAACTATACATGTTTGATTATCTTTGTAATGTAATTTGATGCACAAATAGAAATCAATCATATTAAATCAAGTATTTGATTGTTATCTCTGTCACTAAGAAACATAAATCACTAAGATCTACATACTAGAAAGAATCAAAACTATTTTAAAGAATAAAAAAATAACACATGCTATTGTTATAGAAAAAAAACAAAACATAACATGTTAATTTCACAAAACTCATAATAATTATAAATATAATGGGTATGTTTGGCAAAACTAGCTGATGGCTGGAAACTGATAGCTGTAGTTTTTTAAATATATTTTGCTCTTTTGCAGAGTAGCTAGAGTTTTTAATAAATGGTGGTTATAATAAAACCCCTGGTTCTATTTTCACCTCCCCCTAAAGCGCCTCGCTATGGCCAAAGCGAGGCGCTTGGCTTCCTTTTTAACGAACGCCAGTACAAGGTGCAGGAAAAGCTGAAAAGTAAGATCCAAAGCACATCGCTATGGCCAAAGCGAGGCACTTTGGATCAGGGGTTTATTTTGGGGTTTTTTTTGGTGTTTTGAAGTGATTTTCTCTTTTAATTTTTTTAATATAATTATTGTAAAAGAAATAAAAAATTTGAAAAACAACTTAATATCCTCCGATGGATTTTTCAATACAAAATGACTTAAGAACTAGAGAAGTGATTCTTAGAGATGATAAAGGTAGATCATGGTAGTGGTGGTTCCATTGGTATAGAATAATAATAATATTGTGTGTGGTGTTGGTGTTAGGTACCATGCATTCTCAGACAATGTCCAACAACTGAGTTTTACTTGCTTGCATGAACAGTTGTTTGGAATTGTTTATGAATATATTTTCTAATAAAAAAAAATCCATAACTGAACAGTGGTCTACCTTTTTTGCAAAGTAACTATTCAGTTATGGATCTTTGTACGAAATCATCTCATTCCATGTTCTTCCTATCCATACCTTGTTTCAAGTATTTTTCAAAATACATTTGGTCTTCAAAACTTTTAGGAGTCAGCAAAGGTTGACTTCTTTGAGCATTAACCATATTTTGAATCTGATTTTAAGCTAATCAAACTCACATCTCAAACCGGTGCTCGTTGGTGGTTTCCAGAAGACACATCCGATCAATTAAACAAACCGAAACGCGTCAAACAGAGTCCGGAAGTCCAGGATATCAATTAAATATGCAAAATTTGTATTTTGGAAAAAACAAAGGTATCGACAGTATAGTCCGTGTATCACGTACATTGATTTATGAGAGTATTTTGGAAAAAAAAATGTATTTTGGAAAAAAAAAAAGGTATAGAGAGTATATCTTCATTCTTGTTTAAGCAATTGAAAACCTTCAATCTTCATTAATTTTCTTGAAATAAAAAAAGTAGAAGGGTCGCCGATTATGTGATGTTGTTGCGTTTGAATCAGGTTTGCGGCTGATCTTCTGAGAGCATGTTTGGCTCTCCTTCTCCTTATTTCCTTATCTCCTTCTTCTACCTCCTTATCTCCTTAATCAAAAAGTTACAAATTCTTACTTATAACTTATCTCCTTTTCAACCACAAAAATCTCCTTTTCATGCTTTATAATATAGTACAGATAATAAAGATCAAATACGTATACGTACACATATAATAAAGATCAAATACAAAGCGAAATTTTTTTTTTTGAACGGCCAACAAATTGGAATCACTCACGGAACACTGGAGTATCATCGTGCCACCAGTGTTGCCACGCGATCATATTCCACCACCAAGTCACCAATTCAGGAGGAAACTCATAATTATGAGAAAACCCCCTTTGTGAGATTCGAACCCAGGACCTTATGGCCCCTAAGTCTTATCTCACCACCAAGATACCACTAAATTAATATGAAAACTGTAGTAAATGATTTGGGTCATTTATCAAGAATAAACAATGATTGAAATGATAATGGTGTCGCATGTAAACAACAAAAGTAACTAAAAGGCTACCGGGGACAAAATAAGAAAAACTGTAGACTTTTATTTTTTTTTTCCACAATTTTTTCAAAACATAAATAACCTTTATAGACGTTGCGTAGTAGTTTTTATATGTTGTGAAACTACTTATATACGTTGGGTACTTATTTATATACGTTGCGTACTTTTGTATATACGATGTTTGTTGAAAGTTAATCCTAAAATGCGTATGAGTTGAAAGTTGAAGGAACAAAGTGAAATATTGGTTTAGATGAATTTGAATGTTTAAAATTATCTAGTTAGTTTAATTAGTATAGATAATGATGTGGGTTAGTATTAGTATAGAATTGGTAGTCGTATTTGAGTAGGATTAGTATGGTAATATTAGTATAAATAGGGGTCTAGGTTAATGCTTTTATTTGTCCCTTGATTGTAAGTTCATTTGGTTGAATAGAATGAGTCGCGGGTTCGTCTCCCCAAATATCTCGTGTTCGTGTTTGATCTAATTGTCTGGGCCAACAACTGGTATCAGAGCTTGGTTGTTTTGAGAGTCGATTTCCGATAAAAGGGAGCCGCCCCTCGCGGGGCTGCAGCAACGGTGGCAGCACGACTTGGTGCGCAAGAAAGAATTTGATCAGTGTGCGTCGTGAATTGGGATCGAGTATGGGTTTCTCGGATTATTTTTGCCGTCTCGGAATTGTGTCGCATGTTTCATTTAATTCGGAAGACAAGCTTTGCATAAAGTTTTTTTTGGATAAGTCATAAACTGATTTGTGTCAGAAGAAAATTACAAAATATTTGAGGTTGCATTAAGCCACTAACGATACGATAAAGCACGGAGACGGAGATGAGCGTGATTAATTTTTGAAAGGCAAAATAATTTATTTTCTCATGTGGAGTGAGTTATGTGATGGCAGAATAACCAAATTTGATGTTAGAATTAATTAATTGATTTGCCAAATTCGCTTAGAGTTACTTTTCAAAAGTGAGGCCTTGGAAAATTGCATGGAGACGTAAGAATCAAAGCACAGTAGAGATAAGAATTTTGTTGTGGCAGTGACTGTAGAAACGTATGTGGGTTGCGTCTTGTGTTGATCGATAGTATTTGATGGTGGTTATGAGTTAGTTCGAGCCAACCGATGTCACAGCAAGTGATCGCAAGGGCGGCATGGGTCAAGTGCTTGAGCCGTGAAGAAAGTTTACACAATAGGTTTTGATCGTAATAATTGTGTTTGTTGAGTGGAGGTTATTAGCAAGCCCGAAAGAAAAACGAGTTGCGTGTTTGTTTTGTTGATTGTAAGCCCGAAAGAAAAACGAGCTGCGTGTTTGTTTTGTTGATTGTAAGGCAACGAGTGTTGCTCGGGTAATGTGAAAATAACAGTGACGCAGATTTTCAGGTTTGCGAGATTGTTTCCGGTTAAGTAGGTGAATCGAGAATATTGTTCTTGATGAATTGAAAAAGGTTTGCGGTGTGTGGAGATTGGTTTCGGGATCGGGAATCAATTCCAACGGAAAAGAGCAGATCTTGATGAATGAGTCCCCAAGAGCAGATCTTGATGAATGATGCCTTCAAGAGCGGATCTTGAAGATGAAAGAAAGAAATGATGCAGTCAAGAGTAGATCTTGAAGAAAGGAAGAATGCAGTCAAGAAACTCGTTTTCGAGTTGACGCATGAAGGTCAAGAACCTGCGTGGTTTGATCAAGAAAGATAATAAGATGAACCTGCGTGGTTCGTTCAAGAAAGAAGAGCAAGAGCGATCAAGACCCGAGTGGTCAGATTGGGGAAGTAAGAGAAGCATAGTCGAGTTTTAGGATTAAGGGGGAATGTTGAAAGTTAATCCTAAAATGCGTATGAGTTGAAAGTTGAAGGAACAAAGTGAAAGATTGGTTTAGATGAATTTGAATGTTTAAAATTATCTAGTTAGTTTAATTAGTATAGATAATGATGTGTGTTAGTATTAGAATAGAATTGGTAGTCGTATTTGAGTAGGATTAGTATGGTAATATTAGTATAAATAGGGGTCTAGGTTAATGCTTTTATTTGTCCCTTGATTGTAAGTTCGTTTGGTTGAATAGAAAGAGTCGCGAGTTCGTCTCCCAAATATCTCGTGTTCGTGTTTGATCTAATTGTCTGGGCCAACAATGTCTAATTATTTATATATGTTGCGTATTTATGTATAGACATTATGTAATTAATTATATATGTTGCACAACTTTGTGCGAAAGTATTTACATATGTAGTGTAGTTTTGTGTATAATCGTTTAATGTTGTGTATAATTATGGTGTTGATCTATGTGAACGCACATCCTCTCGCCCCCAAGGTAGATGTCGCCTTCAGATGGCTTTTTACAATTCACTGGTTAAAAACACTTTGTACAATAATCTCCTACTACCACATATATACTGACCGAGAAAGAGAGAGGGAGAGGAGGGGGGGGGGGGGGGGTTGCTTAATGTAAAAACGCTTTTCTTAAGAAGTATTGGAAGAGTATTGGTGCATTGGTGTGCTAGCTATTTTAAAACGCATCAATAAAACTTTCAACTGGTGATGAAATGGTAAGCACCTTTTAGATGTCTTGGATTTAAATCTTGCTTCCACTAGCTTCTTACCTTAATCTTTAATATTTGAAGGCCACCTGCGTAGCAGAATATAAGATATACCTTATCTCATTTGCTAGTAGTGTATTAGATGAATTTTGTTTGTTTTTCATAATTTTAAAAAATTAATTTTTTTTTCCATATTTTTTTATTTTTGTAGATGTGAAGATATGGGTACCAAAGATATATTACTATTAGGTTTTGTTGATGGGCTACAATTAAATAATAAATGGGCAATTTCCGCTTGACTACGACCTTTTAATTTGGGCCAATTACTTGTTGGAGCTAAAAATTAAAAGATGGGCTTTAGTGAGGAGTCGTTAGAAATAAAATGGACACAGCAGCAACAGTTTTAGGGGGTCCAAATTTGAGCCCCTAGTTTGCGGAAAACAAATGAAAACAGATAATTATGAGGCCGTATATTTTGTATAGAAATCAACATAAAGAGAATTCATCAGTTTCTAATGTTGCCAGTGACTTCCTGCTCAACTAGTTGAGCGGAGATATGAAGGTTTTCTTGGGGGTTTTCTGTCTAGGGTACCCCATACCCAGTTTGATCCTCGCAGTGGGAGAGCAACCTGCCTTAAAGTGTTATGATACTCAGGATTAGAGGTGCACAAATCAGGATTTTTTAATATCCGGTTTCAGGTATGGAACCGGTTCCGAATAGGGTTGGGTATCACTTCGACTGGGTATTAAAAGAACCGGTTCCGGTTACGGTTCTAGTTCCTAGCATAAAAAATCATACATGGTATACCTGGTTTTGGTTTTTCAATACGCAGTTCCGATTTTTTTAATACCCGATTTTACGTTATGGAACCGATTCCGAGTATATCGGGTATTGAAAAAAACCCGGGTATACCAGGTATTGAAAAAAGCCAGGCATGTCTGGTATTGAGTTTTTTGATACAATCACGTTGAAGGGTAGTGCAACTTAAATGATTATAACACGGTTTGTAGAGTTCTTTGGATGTAACGCGTCAATCCTAGGTTGTCGAAGTGGTCAAATGACAACCGCTCTTGAATCACGAAATGACACATTCCTTCCCGGACCGCCTCAACATCAATATGCCTAATAGTCCCGTCGCTTGACATATACTTTTTGGGTATTCGGAAAACCCAGTTCCTGGTATTCGGAAAAACTCGGGTACGGGTACAACCCGGTCCCCGGTATTTAAAAAATCGGGTACACCCGGGTATAAATTGGTTCCGGTTCCGGGTACGGTTTTTTATATAGAAATCTATACCTTATCCGTACCCGACGGGTAGAGTCGGGTACAGTTATGGGATTCTTTTTTTCTGTTCCGATTCGATTTTTTGTGCACCTCTACTCAGGATGGGGGAGGGTCGCGTTTGTAGTATTCATATGTATTACCAATGATCCACACCTTAAAAAAATCAGTTCCAAATGTTAGACATGTAATTTAGTACTGAAATCTAAAAAAAAAAAAAAACTGGGTGTAGAGTAATTACGTAATTACTGTTGTAGAGTAATCACGTAATTACTCTAGTGTAAACTACTGTAATTACTCTAATGACGTAATTACGCTAATTTTGTTTTAAAAAAAAATTGTATTATTTATCTGAAAACATGTTTAAGCAGATGGAAAAAAATTAAGAAAAAAATAAATAAATTTTCCGCCTTCACTTCTCATGTTTACTAGATTAAGCCAATTTATATTTGATCTTTACTCTAACTATTATAATGTGTTTTGATAAACTAATATATAACGGTATCTAATCATTGCAACTATACATGTTTGATTATCTTTGTAATGTAATTTGATGCACAAATAGAAATCAATTATATTAAATCAAGTATTTGATTGTTATCTCTGTCACTAAGAAACATAAATCACTAAGATCTACATACTAGAAAGAATCAAAACTATTTTAAGGAATAAAAAATAACACATGCTATTGTTATAGAAAAAAAAAAAACAAAACATAACATGTTAATTTCACAAAACTCATAATAATTATAAATATAATGGGTATGTTTGGCAAAACTAGCTGATGGCTGGAAACTGATAGCTGTAGTTTTTTAAATATATTTTGCTCTTTTGCAGAGTAGCTAGAGCTTTTAATAAATGGTGGTTATAATAAAAACCCTTGGTTCTATTTTCACCTCCCCCTAAAAGCGCCTCGCTATGGCCAAAGCGTGGCGCTTGGCTTCCTTTTTAACGAACGTCAGTACAAGGTGCAGGAAAAGCTGAAAAGTAAGATCCAAAGCGCCTCACTATGGCCAAAGCGAGGCACTTTGGATCAGGGGTTTATTTGGGGGTTTTTTTTTGGTGTTTTGAAGTGATTTTCTTTTTTAATTTTTTAATATAATAATTAAAAAAAATAAAAAAAATTGAAAAACAACTTAATATCCTTCGATAGATTTTTCAATACAAAATGGCTTAAGAACTAGAGAAGTGATTCTTAGAAATGATAAAGGTAGATCATGGTAGTGGTGGTTCCATTGGTATAGAATAATAATAATATTGTGTGTGGTGTTGGTGTTAGGTACCATGCATTCTCACACAATGTCAACAACTGAATTTTACTTGCTTGCATGAACAGTTGTTTGGAATTGTTTAGGAATATATTTTCTGATAAAAAAAATCCATAACTGAACAGTGGTCTAGTGGTGTGGTCTACCTTTTTTTGCAAAGTAACTATTCAGTTATGGATCTTTGTACGAAATCATCTCATTCCATGTTCTCCATATCCATACCTTGTTTCAAGTATTTTGCAAAATACATTTGGTCTTCAAGACTTCTAGGAGTCAGCAAAGGTTGACTTCTTTGAGCATTAACCATATTTTGAATCTGATTTTAAGCTAATCAAACTCACATCTCAAACCAGTGCTCGTTGGTGGTTTCCAGAAGACACATCCGATCAATTAAACGAACCGAAACGCGTCAAACAGAGTCCGGAAGTCCAGGATATCAATTAAACATGCAAAATTTGTATTTTGGAAAAAACAAAGATATCGACAGTATAGTCCGTCTACCACGTACATTGATTTATGAGAGTATTTTGGAAAAAAATTTGTATTTTGGAAAAAAAAAAAGGGTATATACAGTATATCTTCATTCTTGTTTAAGCAATTGAAAACCTTCAATCTTCATTAATTTTCTTGAAATAAAAAAAGTAGAAGGGTCTCCGATTATGTGTTGTTGTTGTGTTTGAATCAGGTTTGCGGCTGATCTTCTGAAATTTTAGTGTTTATTTTTTTTGGTTGCAGCAACTTTGAATAAAGAAAAAGTAGAGGAAGATGATAGCTTGTGACTGGTTAGAATTTAGAAGGTTTAGAGCATTCCCAGTAGCTTTCTCTATATTTTCTCCATAATTACTCTAAAAATACTACTTTTCTCACTTCTTTCTATTTAATAATATTTATTTTATACTTTTATCATTACCTTTTCTCTCTTCTCTACTCACAACCACTTTAAAAAATATTAAACAATTATGGAGGATGAACAGTTCCATATCAAATTTACTGATGAACAGTAACTTCTCTATATATTCTCTATCTCCTCTACTCACAACCACTTATACACACTGTATATAATATGGAGGCCCCTCTCACAATAATATGGAGGCTCTACTATGAATGCTCTTAGGTTTTTTTATTGGTAGTAGTGGTATTAAAATAAAGGAGATTATGTTTTTTTTATTGTAAGTGATTCTTAGAGATGATAAAGGTAGATCATGGTAGTGGTGGTTCCATTGGTATAGACTAATAATAATATTGTGTGTGGTGTTGGTGTTAGGTACCATGCATTCTCACACAATGTCCATCAACTGAATTTTACTTGCTTGCATGAACAGTTGTTTGGAATTGTTTAGGAATATATTTTCTGATAAAAAAAAAATCCATAACTGAACAGTGGTCTAGTGGTGTGGTCTACCTTTTTTTGCAAAGTAACTATTCAGTTATGGATCTTTGTACGAAATCATCTCATTCAATGTTCTCCATATCCATACCTTGTTTCAATTATTTTGCAAAATACATTTGGTCTTCAAGACTTCTAGGAGTCAGCAAGGGTTGACTTCTTTGAGCATTAACCATATTTTGAATATGATTTTAAGCTAATCAAACTCACATCTCAAACCGGTGCTCGTTGGTGGTTTCCAGAAGACACATCCGATCAATTAAACGAATCGAAACGCGTCAAACAGAGTCCGGAAGTCCAGGATATCAATTAAATATGCAAAATTTGTATTTTGGAAAAAACAAAGATATCGACAGTATAGTCCGTCTACCACGTACATTGATTTATGAGAGTATTTTGGAAAAAAAAAATTGTATTTTGGAAAAAAAGGGTATAGACAGTATATCTTCATTCTTGTTTAAGCAATTGAAAACCTCCAATCTTCATTAATTTTCTTGAAATAAAAAAAGTAGAAGGGTCTCCGATTATGTGTTGTTGTTGCGTTTGAATCAGGTTTGCGGCTGATCTTCTGAAATTTTAGTGTTTATTTTTTTTGGTTGCAGCAACTTTGAATAAAGAAAAAGTAGAGGAAGATGATAGCTTGTGACTGGTTAGAATTTAGAAGCTTTAGGTTTTTTTTATTGGTAGTAGTGGTATTAAAATAAAGGAGATTATGGTTTTTTTATTGTTTGGAAGTTGGAACATTGTCAAAATAATTTAGTTGGGCCGTAAATTACTGATGTGGGCTGGTCCATTAACATTTTAAAAAATCAACAAACTAAATTGGGCTATTAATTGGTTGGGCTGTCAATTTTTGTTTGAACTTAAGTGGCCCAATGTGTTATACGTGAGACTTGAGTATAAAAATAATAGGATATACTGAAATTGGTTATGGTTATTGATTTAGGAAAAAAAATTCAAAGTTGGAGATGGCTCTTTGACTTTCGTGAAAGCAAAGTTTGATATATTTTTTTAATTCCTAAAAAAAAACCTACTAATTAATTTTTGAAGTTGGCTGGTTAGTATTCTAAACTACAGGGAGTAACTTTGTGGTAGAGGTGCACATATCAGTTTTTTTTCAAAACCTAAACGGGTTTGGAACCTAATAGGATATATATTTAGAGTCTATTGTATTGTATTAATATTCATAATTCTAATTATCGGTATCCATATTTAGTGAAACCGCGTTGTATTATTTGTACTCAAGATTAATGGAGAGAGGGCAAGGACCCTAGACTTTTATAGTATTACAGTCCAGGTTAATCCTCCCTCCCAACCCGTAATTCGGCCGACCTCATCTCCTTGTCGACCACCTTCTGTTCTTCTTTGTTCAATCTCGTCTCCTCCATGGCTGCCCAAACACCTTCTACCCCACAACCCATCACTGTAGAATCCAAAATACATACTGCCACAACCGTCTCCAATATCAAAAACTACATACCTATCCTCCTTGAAATTGATTTTGCTCAATACAGTTCCTGGGCCACACTCTTTACCATCCATTATAAAGCTTTTCTCGTCCATAACCACCTCTCTCCCAAACCCGAAACCCTTTCCCCTTCTGAAGCCGCCGACTGGGAACGCTTGGATGCCATTGTCCAACAATGGCTCTATAGCACTATTTCTAATGATCTCAGACACACCATAATAAACAAAACTTCCAACGCCTATGAAGCTTGGGTCGCTATTGAAGACCTTTTCCAAGACAACAAATCCGCTCGTGCCATCCACCTAATGCAAAAGTTCTCCAACACGCGGCTAGATGGCTTTCCTAACGTCTCCGCGTATTGTCAAGAACTAAAAACCCTTGCTGACCAACTCGCCAATGTTGATGCACCCGTGGACAATGATCGCTTTGTGCTCCAACTAATCGCCGGTCTTAACGAACAATATGAGGCGATCTACACCATCCTACAAAACACCAAACCCTTACCCAATTTCTATACCGCCCGATTCAAGATTATGCAGGTCGAAACGCGTAAGGCGGAACAGGCTCTTATCGCGTCAAAGACCGCCACCACTGCACTATCGACCACCGCTCATAACTGTCCCACCCGATAACCCTACCAACAGGTCCGACGACCGCTCAGGCTATGGACGTGGTCGTGGGTGAGCCGGCCGAAGAGGTCGTGGTCGCTCAGCCTATGGTCGTGGTCTGTTTCAACAAGCGGCCTGGTCACCTCATCCATTCACAAATTGGAACAACCCCTGGCCCAATACTAATTCCTACTGGCTCACTCATAACCCATGGCCCAACAGTCAATACCCATCATACACCACTTGGTCCATACCCCCATGTCCATATCCCAACACCAATCGGCCCATCAACCCTTCTCCAAACACTATGCAGCCGGGTATTCTTGGTCCCAAACCACAGCAGGCCCACACCGCTTACACTTCAACCGACATAGAACAAGCACTTTACACCATGTCCTTGCAGCAACCGGACCCTACTCAGTACATGGACACGAGCAAGGTGACTTTCATACTTTTTCCAATTCTAGCATGTCTCGAAATATAATTGTAGGTAGTGGCGATACCATTCCCGTGCTTAGTTAAGGCACCAAATACCTACCCAAACCTTTCCCGCCCTTTATACTTAAAAATGTCCTTTACTCACCTAGACTTGTTAAAAATTTAATTTCTGTTCGTAGATTTACAACCGATAATTCTGTTTCTGTCGAGTTTAACCCTTTTGGTTTTCTTGTGAAGGATTACAAGACCAAGGCCCCCCTCCTACGATGTAATAGCAACGGTGATCTATACCCCCTTGTGCTTGGATCACCTACTACTCAGCCCGCCGCTTTTGCTACTGTCACTGCACAACTCTGGCATCACCGTCTTGGCCACACAGGACATCCTTCTTTGAATAAATAAAAAACTTCTTGTTTTATTGACTTTTCTAATAATTTAAATACTGTATGCCAGTCTTGTGTTTATGGAAAGAGTATTCGTTTACCCTTTTTTTGCATCGCATTCACATGCTTTTCAACCTTTTGATATTGTGCATAGTGATGTGTGGACATCCCCTATTGTTAGCTCATCAGGACACAAATATTATGTTCTATTTCTTGACGACTATTCTAATTTTTTGTGGACATGCCCCATAGCTAATAAATCACAAGTTTTCCAATCCTTTAACATCTTTGCCTCACAAATAAAAACCCAATTTGAACGAACAATTAAAACTTTCCAATGTGATAATGGTCGTGAATACATAAACAATGCCTTCCATTCATTGTTTTTTACCACAAACGGCATCCTTTACCAATTATCTTGCCCTTATACCTCATCCCAAAACGGTAAAGCCGAACGTAAAATTCGCACCATTAACAACATGCTCCGCACCCTCCTCGCCCATGCCTCCCTACCAACCCATTTTTGGCACTTTGCACTTGAAACAACAATATGCCTTCTAAATATTCTACCTAATAAAGCAACACACAATAAAACACCTACCGAACTCCTTTACCTCACCAACCCCACATACGATCACCTTCGGGTGTTCGGATGTTTGTGCTACCCTCTCACACCCTCCACCACAATTCACAAACTCGAACATCGCTCTCAACCTTATGTCTTCTTGGGTACCCCTCCCCACATAGAGGATGCCGATGTCTTGACCTTACCACGAAACAAATTTTCATCCCACGACATGTCACGTTTGATGAAACCACCTTTCCGCTCAAACAAACTATCGGCCCAACACCGACCTACGAATTTTTGACCGAACCTTACCCATACCACCTCTGTCCACACATCACTAAGCCCAATCCACCAGGCCCACCCTTTCCTACAACCGGCCCTCAACACCAGCCCGCACCTTCGCCTGGCCCATCCCTTCCTCACGTCCCAGCCCAACAACCCTCTACACCTGGCCCAGCAACTTCCACATCTCCGCCCACCCCCCAACTCCAGTCCCTAACCCCACTTCAACCCACCCGGTCCCACAACCCATCGGCCAACCACACAAGAAATCGACTACCGTACCACCACAACCCTCGGCCACACATCAACCACATACCCGCATGATCCGTACCCACTCCATGAGTGGTATCTTTAAACCTAAACAACCACGAAACCTTAACAGTACCACCACATCACCCACTATCCTTCCCATTCCCAAAAACCCACTTGATGCCTTGACCGTCCCGGAACGGTACTCCGCTATGCTTACAGAGTATAATGCTTTAATTAGAAATGGTACTTGGGAGTTAGTTCCTTGCTTACCAAACATGAATATTGTCCGTAGTATGTGGTTGTTCAAACATAAATACAGGTGGGATGGCACATTGGAATGATATAAGGCACGATTGGTTTGTGATGGTCGGTCACAAGTCATAACAGGTTGGGGTGGATTGTGGAGAAACATTCAGTCCGGTGGTTAAACCGGCTACTATTCGGACCGTACTCTCTATTGCACTTTCTAAGAATTGGGCTGTTCATCAGTTGGACGTCACTAATGCCTTCTTACACGGGACCTTCATGAAACTGTATACATGTACCAACCAATGGGTTTTCGCAACAAATAGCTTCCGGATCACGTTTGTCTCCTCAAAAAGTCTCTATATGGGCTCAAACAGGCATGGTACCAGCGTTTTACGAAATATGTTCTCAGTTTCGGTTTTCTTAACAGTCGCTGTGACGCTTCTCTCTTCACTCTTCATCAGGGTCATGACATCGCATACATACTTCTATTTGTTGATGACATCTTACTAGTCACCTCCTCCACGGCTCTCCGACAGCGCCTTCTCCACAGTCTGTCAGCAGAGTTTGCCATGAAGTATCTCGGGCCTCTCAGTTACTTCTTGGGTATTTTTGTTACTCGTACTGGCAACTCCAAGTTTTTATTACAGCATTCGTATGCTAATGACATCATTTCCCGCACACGTATGCAAACGTGTAAACCGGTGGCAACCCCGGTAGACACCAATGGTAAACTTAATGCTACCTCCAGTAATCTCTTTCATGACCCGACACTGTGCCGCAGTTTAGCCGGTGCTCTTCAGTACCTGACCTTCACCTGTCCGGATATCACGTACGTTGTACAGCAGATTTGCAGGCATATGCACTCACCACGGATAGATCATTGGAGTGCCCTCAAACATATTATTCGATACATTAAAGGTACTTCCACACTCGTCTTGACTTTATGCGCCTCCCCTTCCCAACCGTCATTGGTGTCTTACACTGATGCTGATTGGGCAGGCTGCCCTGACACGAGACGTTCCACAATTGGTTACTGCATTTACTTTGGCGATAATCTCATTTCTTGGTCCTCTAAACGCCAAAGCACCGTACCCGCTCCAGAGCCGAAGCGGAATACCGCGGGGTCGCTAATGTTGTAGTAGAGATTTGTTGGCTATGAAATCTTCTACTGGAGTTGTCTGTCCCTTTGTCTCGTGCCACTTTGGTTTATTGTGATAATGTTAGCGCTATTTATCTTTCTGGTAATCCGGTTCAACACCAACGTACAAGCACATCGAGTTGGATATCCACTTTGTCAGAGAGCAAGTTCAACGCTGCCGGGTTCGCATCCTTCACATGCCGTCTCGTTATCAGATAGCAGATATCTTCACGAAGGGTCGACCTCTGGTTTTATTCGAAGATTTTCGCTCCAGTCTCAGCATCCGATCACCTCCCGCTTCGACTGCGGGGGTGTAATAGCATATACATTTAGAGTATATTGTATTGTATTAATATTCATAATCGTAATTATCGGTATCCATATTTAGTGGAACCGCCTTGTATTATTTATACTCAAGATTAATGAAGAGAGGGCAAGGACCCTAGACTTTCAGAACTGGTTTTAGTGTTGACCGTTTCCAACTGTCCAAATGAGAAAGCAAGTTGTGAATGATTTGTTATTTGGGCCGATAGTGTTCTATTGTAGGCGCAAGTGATTTGAGTTTTTAATCTAAAGATTTGAGCTACTCATGTACTACAACTTGGGCCACACACAAATTAATGAGTCTGGGTCATTTAAATAAAGTTTTTGCTTGGACCAATGGTAGGTGATTCACAAGTAGATTAAGGGGCTGTTTGGTAGCCTCTTAATCGTCCTCTTAACCATTCAGTTCTGAATCATACAGCATTCAGACTGTTTGTTTCAGCATCTGAATAGAATGATTAAGTGCTGGACCATTAAGCTAATAAGGGATGCTGAATGATTCAGCTCTTAACCATTTAGAGCCTCTTAACCATTCAGATCATCTTAATGATTCAGCACTTAATCAACCAAACAGCCCCTAATTGTTCTAAGCCGAAGTGATTCAAAGCTAATATTAATTTGTGTTGTGGGCTATATTATTGTGTGGGGCGAGATATTAAACAAGGAAATTGGTGTGATTCCATTTGAATTGATTTGCCTCGGTTTAGTCGGAACACATTAGTATAAATTTTGGTAAGCCACGGATAAAGATTTGTTTTATTTTGAGCGACTTCAACTAGATTTAGGTTTGTTTCAGGATATAATGGTTTGCTTTGGATCGACCTAGTTCAAAATTTTTAAATGTTTATTCAACAATTTAAATGGCAGCCATATATCAATCATACATAGTGGGACAAAATAGTGTACAAACTTTGACCAAGACAAGTAAAAAAGCACCAAAGTTAACAAAGATCGAGGATTACTTAATATGGCAAGAGCGTTTTCTTTCCTATCTTGATAGCGGGGACGCGAATCTCACTGTTTCACTATTTGAGGGTATAATTGTCCATATCAAGGAGGTTATGAGGGAGTGAGAGGAAGAAAAATTTCAGTGTCACATTTTGATAAAAAATGAAAGTTGAGCATGACGGAGAGAAGAAATTTTATGACACGTTAAGGTCTTCATTAACAAGCAACAGTTTGCACCATGTCAGGAAATACAAAAAATCAAAAGAAGTAGGGATCCCTTAAAAAAACGTTTTGTGGGAATTGAACAACATAGACATAACAAAAGACAGATGTTAAGATATGAATTCAATATGTTCATGCATAAAAAAGGTGAAATACTAGGTCAATTAGTGTCAAGGTTTTGTCATCATCTGACCTCGTGACGTGTGCGGATATACACATAATTTTACAATGAATAAACACACGTTTCTGCTTTAATATTTATAAAAATGGTTTAGACCTTAATATTAAAACACACAATAGGGCAAGTGTACCCTGTCATATATGTAGTAATGTACAGATAAGAACCAGATATCGATCCATGGACGCGCGCGGAGCAATGGTACTAAAACTCTATCCCCGATTCACCAGTAGGAAAAGACAGTTTGAGTTTGTTTATAACTAGATTAATTCTAAAACATGTAAATAACTTAACTACGACTCCAGATAGAAAATAAAACTATATAAACTATAATACGCCAATCCTAGCATGTCATCTGCATATAATAAGAAATAAAGGCGTGATCAACATTCCCATTTTCCGACAGTTAGTTTCCCTTTCGGGCATCCTAACATGACAACTATACAGAAAGCTAACACGAATACACACGTTAACCACTTCAAGTTGTTTATTAGCGCACAGCTGATATGATCTCATGAGAATCTTTAAAAGATAGGTTAGTATCACCTTTCGGGAGTCCTCAACCGCACTAGTTAAGGAAAGCAATATCGAATACACAATACGACCACCTAGACTAGCATAAAGTAGAGCATTTCACAACCTATTCCATTTTACCAACTTTGAACACAAATCTACTAAGGTCGCCATTTTCACCAAAATAACTAACAAAGATCATTAACCGTGTCAAAGATTGGTAACAACACCATTAAGCTTTTTAAACTCTTTTACGTGCCGGTAAACATTTATAATCATTATCCGAGTGACTTTAACCAAACCAATACCCGGTTACAGTTTCATGGTGTAAACTTTATTAAGAAGTTAACTAGTCTACTACAGGACGATTAAGCGGACGGTTTCGTCAACAAGTAATCCGCCTAACACATTCGACAATCATCAAAGTCATTCAAACACAACTACAAATCTAACAACAATGAAACAAGGTTGCGCTATGATCATCAAGATTCAAACATGAAAAACGCCAAATTCATACAAAATACAATTAACATACAAAGGTTGTTTTTAACTACTACTAATACTAATGTTCTTGCCCGTAGGCGTACGATTAACTAAAATAACATCAAAATAGCAACAAAATCTGATTTGGATCTAAGAAAGCTTTAAAGGATCAAACCATAAGATTGCTAAAAAGATGGATTGGATGATGACGGATGGATCGGATGGATTCCCGAGCTTGTTCCACGCCTGTACAACACATTGTTAGCCCAGAAAATCGCCTCAGATCGTCTCTCCAAAACCCAATAATGAAACAGTGGGTTCTGCTCTGTATTTAAACAGATTTCGAAGGTGTGCACGGTCAGGTGCACGGCCGTGCGCTTGGCCGTGCACTTTTGCTTTGTGAGTTGACGTGCACGTGGGCAAGTGGGCAAGTGGCTGGGTCATTCCTGAAAATATCTTGATTTGGCACGGGAGTGCCACTAGGGCGCACGGCCGTGCGGGTCCAAAGGTTGCCGAGCAAATTGGTGTGCACTGCCTGTGCACCTGGCCGTGCACTGCTTTGTTTCCGAGCTGATTTGACCCGCACGGGGGTGCACAGATTTGGCACCCCGTGCACAACTTCCAGACTTGGTCATTTTTGTAGAAGTTGTCCGTCTTGTCCGTTTTTCGGCCGGTTTCTTCGACTTTGTCTTCGAGGCGCCGTTTAAGACCTGAAATAAACATATGAAGCGGTTAAGTACCGAATTCGTGCAATTAGGGTCGAAAACGCGTATTTTGGGAGTTTAATCGGGGATTTAAATATGTATATTTTAACGTATATCAAACCTCCCCACACTTGAACTTTGCTTGTCCTCAAGCAAACAACAAAACACAAATAAACGAAAAACTCGCCAAGAGGCAACAAAGACAAAATATAACCTGTACAAACGATAATAATCAAAGCCCACAGAAGATATAAACAGGAGACAAGATAACTAAAAGCAACGACTCGCTTCCGATCCACAAAGCATGTTAACCCGTACACGACTCACAATGTTCACACACACTCGGTTTTATTTATGATACATACGTGTAATGTGTATGTCTAAAACGCTCCATTGCCAAGACAATGAATCGTGTAATATCATAAGCTTGTCAAAAGATCTTGTCTTCACCAACTAACGTGTGAAAAAGCACAAATCAAGAGGTCTTATGAGGGTTGTAATGTCAGGCAAGGGTAAGGGCGTGGAATGGAAATATAAACAGTGACGAAAAGGCTAAAACTCGGCGGTTAAGTCTAACTAAACTGAAGCAAAACTACTATACAATACATACGCGAACATAACCGCATTTTATTCAAATCGAGCTAAACACACAATTTCTAACTTTAAAGCTCTAAAAACTGCTCGATCAATGCTAACTCACCCTATTTTAGGGTGTTCTATTTTTATGGAATTTTCTGGATTTTTTTTTTCAACATATATATCTATGATATAACTGATATAGAAACACGAATATAATCAACATACGGGCTCTAAATATACAGACCCGAACACGAACTATTTACAACGCAAAAACGAGTCAAACATTAACCTAAACCGAGTTTTAACACAGAAGGTTTAAAAGAAAAAGGCTAAATTTGGGTAAGTGGCGAAATGGTACGGTAAATAAGAAAAAACACGGGACTAGGTTCAACATGGTTAACTAGGGGATAATGTTTGGGTGCGGGAAAACAGATAGAACGAAAAGAAAAGGCCAAATCAAAAGGTTATCCTAAATGCCTCAATCATGTTCGTACAATCTCACACGTTTCTGATCTAAATAAGTATGCTAATGACAAGTTCTAAATTACACAAAACATCCGGCTCACTCGAAAGCATGTCAAAGAAATGATAATCTACTTTAAGGCTCAAATGCTCACGTAACCAGAAGGAAATGGGTGCAAGTGTACGAATCTAACACGCTCGTATCTCATCTGTTTGTTGCGCCTCGAGTTATCTTTATAAAAAATTAGTTAGGCTTGATGTTTATATCAATATATATACATATATGTACTTTAAAAGGTTTTTTTAGATATATATATATATATATATATATATATATACAAGAGGACAAAAAAGATATAATCCCTCCCCACACTTGAAACTCACATTGTCCCCAATGTGACAATAGAAAGCGTTTATGAATTAACTATCTATAATGTGAAAAAGGAGAATAATACTCCCCTCGTGTCGAAGAAATGGTCGAGTAAATGAACGGCAAGAGCATCGACAACGGTGCTCGCCAGTTACCTGCAAAGTCAACATTCTTGACACAACAAACACATCAAACCCACTCATCATCATCACAAACATAAACAAACTAAATTAATAATTTAAATACTGAAATCAAAGTACAATACAAACCGAAATGTTCAAAATAAAAGTACTGAAAGCAGATAAAAATAAAATACTAACAACCGCTGGAAATGCAGTGGAATCGGCTACTGGTCATCCCCATTCCGGTGGTGGTGACCGGAGCTGCCTGGCTGGTCGCCAGGTAGGGCTACATATGGGAACGAGGGCGGGTTACTGAAGGAACCCGGATGAACCGACTACAACCCGGCAAAAAGGTACTGGAAGCCGTACTGAAAGCAGATAAAAATAAAAGTTCCAGCTGTTAGTATTATCAAAAATGAGGTCCTGGTTGCGCAAAACGGACCTGCGTATGTTCTGACCTGATTCTGTTAAGGATGCACGGTCGTGCGCTTCTGGTGCACGGTCGTGCAGGCTTGAATTATATGTTCAGGTCTGAGGGTGCACTGCAGTGCAGTAGGGCCCGCACGGTCAGGCGCACTAGCGTGCAGCCGACCGTGCACACTGGCAGTGCATGCTCTGGTGCACCCTACCCTGCACGCACGTGCGGCTAAGGTGCACTACCGTGCACGGTTCCCAGATTTTCGAAAATTTTGCAACGAAAACTCCCAAATCTAAAGTATCTTTCAAAGAAATACAATGTTCAAAGGATTTGGGCATGGGTGTGCACGGTTTCAACATCAACAACAAAAAAGTAAACTACTTTAAACAAAAACTAAACAAAATTCGTGGCTTCATTAAATTTTATGAAGAAAACCCCCAAATCTTGACCTGAAAAACTAAAATATAACAGATCTATACTAAAAATATATAAAACAAGTGAAAAATTATGAAGGGATTCGTACCTTGGTTGATTTGGAAGGAAACTAGCGAAGATTCTTTGGCAAAGATGATGGTTTTCGGTTATTTTTGCTGTTTGGAACGTGGGTGCGGCTAGTAGTGCAAGGGTTTGGTGAGTTATGAAGTTAAGGATGTTTATATACCCACGAAAATGGGTTGGGCTTTTTTTTTTGCCCGCACGGTCAGCTGCACGGCAGTGCGCTTGACCGTGCACAACCTGCAGATGTGCAGTTTTGAGGCTGCAACTGCATTTTTGCGCGCAGCGGTTCCATTTCGTCCGAAAACATCATTTTAACTAAGTTTAACCTGTTTGGCGACTGTTTGCGCTCCATTGCTCCCTCCGGCTCTGATCATACCTGTACGAACCTGCACAAAACTCGAAACGACATTAAAAACTAGGAATTTTAAACTAACTAAGTTTTAAAATAACTAATTACATATCTACCCTTTTGGCGCGCCCATACACGCCGCGCTAATTTTATTATCGAGTCGCTAGCTAGACTCACCTCCCCACGCTTGTTTAGGCGTGCGGAACGTGGAGTTCAATTACCTCCACAGTCGGGGTCAATCGGTCCATCAATGTAAGCTTTTAAGCGATGACCGTTGACTTTCAAACTTAGTCCATTTTGATTTATGGACTCGTCCATATGGACTTTAAACTTCTTGGAATGGCCGTTTTCATAAAAGATTTTCTTTAAAATCGCTTTCGCCCGAATGGAGATTGAGTACGGGCGAGAAGATCGATAGAGCAATAACAGACATCGGCCATCCCCACACTTAAACTGACACAATGTATGAAATAATTACAGAAGAAATAATTACAGACTCGATTTAAGAAAAATGGAAGAGATATACACAAATCAATATACCAAAAACTATACACTAAACTTAAATTATGAAAATATATAAATACGAAAATATACGAAAAAAATTTAGCGAAATCAGAGTCGCTCGCCCGTCGCGAAGAAGTATAGACCGCTTCTCGCGTGGCGCACGTGAATACATAGACTCAAGGTGCTCGCGCGTTGCAACAAGATAAAGACTGTCTTTTTGCTTGCGCAAAAACGACCTTTTTCACCGAAAAAAATATATAACGGAAGATAACGGATAGAAATGATGATGGATGCCAATGACATGAGTTAAAAACGGAAGATAGCGGCTATTCGCGTCACGCGAAGGACTCTGGTGATCCTGTTCGCGTATCGCGAACAATAAAAGATAAAATCCGGGGTAATTAGGAACTCGCATTAAGCGAAACCATAAGCCCAGCTTCTTTGCGAATCGCAAGGAAGCATTTTTCACAGAAAAATATTTTTATTAACACCACTTTTATATCAAATAAATTTCCCAATTTTCTTAACCCAAACCTTTTATAAAAGCATCCGAACCATCAAGTTTAAACATAACATACCCAGACTCCCATTGTATATTTAAGTAAAATAAAAACTATAGATACATAAAATCAAATAAAAACCAACAGAATCAATAAAATGAACAGAAACAAACAGACAAAGCATAAAACTATCCAAAGAATGAAATAAAGAATTAGTTCAAATACGAACAAATAAATCTAATCAATCAAATAAAGAATAAATCTAATTCATAGACAAACCAATCAATCCAATAATCAATCAATTAAATCTATCAACATCCTAATGAACGAATAATCAAATCAAACAATCCTATAAGCAGATAAATGAACGAATCTATATGCAAACCTATAAACAATCTAAAATCAATCCAAAATATCTAAAGACAGATAAATCAAATAAACATTCAAAGAATCATATATGCAAATAAATGAATGAAATAACAAATCAACAAAGTATAAACAAGTATTCACAAGTATGTACACTGGTAAAAAGTTGACTCGGTTCGTTCCTAAAGCTCGTCGCGTCCCCGGCAACGGCGCCAAAAACTTGACGTGTGCGGATATACACATAATTTTACAATGAATAAATACACGTTTCTGCTTTAATATTTATAAAAATGGTTTAGACCTTAATATTAAAACACACAATAGGGCAAGTGTACCCTGTCATATATGTAGTAATGTACAGATAAGAACCAGATATCGATCCATGGACGCGCGCGGAGCAATGTTACTAAAACTCTATCCCCGATTCACCAGTAGGAAAAGACAGTTTGAGTTTGTTTATAACTAGATTAATTCTAAAACATGTAAATAACTTAACTACGACTCCAAATAGAAAATAAAACTATATAAACTATAATACGCCAATCCTAGCATGTCATCTACATATAATAAGAAATAAAGGCGTAATCAACATTCCCATTTTCCGATAGATAGTTTCCCTTTCGGGCATCCTAACATGACAACTATACAGAAAGCTAACACGAATACACACGTTAACCACTTCAAGTTGTTTATTAGCGCGCAGCTGATATGATCTCATGAGAATCTTTAAAAGATAGGTTAGTATCACCTTTCGGGAGTCCTCAACCGCACTAGTTAAGGAACGCAATATCGAATACACAATACGACCACCTAGACTAGCATAAAGTAGAGCATTTCACAACCTATTCCATTTTACCAACTTTGAACACAAATCTACTAAGGTCGCCATTTTCACCAAAATAACTAACAAAGATCATTAACCGTGTCAAAGATTGGTAACAACATCATTAAGCTTTTTAAACTCTTTTACGTGCCGGTAAACATTTATAATCATTATCCGAGTGACTTTAACCAAACCAATACCCGGTTACAGTTTCATGATGTAAACTTTATTAAGAAGTTAACTAGTCTACTACCGGACGATTAAGCGGACGGTTTCTTCAACAAGTAATCCGCCTAACACATTCGACAATCATCAAAGTCATTCAAACACAACTACAAATCTAACAACAATGAAACAAGGTTGCGCTATGATCATCAAGATTCAAACATGAAAAACGCCAAATTCAAACAAAATACAATTAACATACAAAGGTTGTTTTTAACTACTACTAATACTAATGTTCTTGCCCGTAGGCGTACGATTAACTAAAATAACATCAAAATAGCAACAAAATCTGATTTGGATCTAAGAAAGCTTTAAAGGATCAAACCATAAGATTGCTAAAGAGATGGATTGGATGATGACGGATGGATCGGATGGATTCCCGAGCTTGTTCCACGCCTGTGCAGCACTTTGTTAGCCCAGAAAATCGCCTCAGATCGTCTCTCCAAAACCCAATAATGAAACAGTGGGTTCTGCTCTGTATTTAAACAGATTTCGAAGGTGTGCACGGTCAGGTGCACGGCCGTGCGCTTGGCCGTGCACTTTTGCTTTGTGAGTTGACGTGCACGTGGGCAAGTGGCTGGGTCATTCCTGAAAATATCTTGATTTGGCACGGAGTGCCACTAGGGCGCACGGCCGTGCGGGTCCAAGGGTTGCCGAGCAAATTGGTGTGCACTGCCTGTGCACCTGGCCGTGCACTGCTTTGTTTCCGAGCTGATTTGACCCGCACGGGGTGCACAGATTTGGCACCCCCGTGCACAACTTCCAGACTTGGTCATTTTTGTAGAAGTTGTCCGTCTTGTCCGTTTTTCGGCCGGTTTCTTCGACTTTGTCTTCGAGGCGCCGTTTAAGACCTGAAATAAACATATGAAGCGGTTAAGTACCGAATTCGTGCAACTAGTGTCGAAAACGCGTATTTTGGGAGTTTAATCGGGGATTTAAATATGTATATTTTAACGTATATCACCTCGATTGATGATTATCAAGAAGAAGCCAAAGAGAAATTTGTTACGTCGTTGCCCCGATTTGGGAGAATTACATCATAATAATCAGGAGGATAAGATCAATTTATATAACTTTCAATAACTTGATTTGGAAAATCCAAGTACAGTAGTTAGAAATGAAAAAGGAAAGATTGAATTCAACATCTTCCACTAGGATCTTCAATTGCATCATACTCGGGATAACAAGCGTCAAATAAAATAGCTTGTAAATGTGAAATGTCACACCCCGCCAAGGCGGAAACACGGGATGCAACTTCGAATGATTTCCAAGCACAAAGGTCACACAAGCATCGATTAAATTAAAATAGGGACTTCCATTAGACAACTTAGTTTCACAGACATAAGCTTAATTGTCTTAAATAAAAACCATTGTTTGAAAATGTTTTTGACTAAAACAACACAACAATGGTTCAAAAGGTAGTATCCCATGATGTTCGCACGCGACCCTCCCAAGTTCCATGCTTCATGCTAGTTACCTAAAAAACATGGATGTAAAAAGTATAGGTCAACATAAAGTTGGTGAGTTCACGGGTTTTTAATAAAAGGACGTGTAATCCAAAACTGACTAAATTACTGCCTAGCTAGGGCAATAATTAATATGTGATCTGACATGAGCCTATAACCAAACCTTGACATGTTGTACTTCGCCCATTGTACACTAAAGACAATGAATAAATGTGAAATACAAGCACTCTTTGATATCTGTCATCCGGTCAGAGCGACTGACCAGTGACCAAGAGTGGGAGTGTCAACCCAATAGATCTATTCCGGTGTTTCATGGCTAAGTCCATAGCTAATAGTTACGGTGTGATATATGACACGAGGGCTTTATGGATCCTGAACCTTAATGTCTCATGTTCACATATAGTCATAATTGTAACTGAAAACTGTACGCATGTTTTCCCCCAGAAAATGTAAAATGGTGAAAAGGGGTCGTGTAAAACTCACCTGATGTCGGAATGCTAGACTGGACTATATATGACGTGGAAATGTCTAGTCTGGGATGCCCTATATTCTATTGAAGGCAACTTAAGTCTATGTATCGTCTTATTTACCATGCATTTGTTCACCCGACTTGACATCTATTGACTACGTGTTTCTATACCACTATCCGTATATGTCACACACTGTATGTGTTAGGAAATGTTCGTTTTTGTCGCTACTTGTGGCTATTATTAACCTTTTTTGGTAAAACCAATGTCTTGGTTTACCTCATGTTATCATGTGGTATATGTGTTAGTTATTTGTACCTATAAGTGGAATATTGGCACATATTTCGGCTAGTGTGTATAAAAATACCATTCTCATGTATTTTGTACTTGTTAACACATATACTTTGTTATTTAACATATGTTTAAAAGAAAGACTAGTGTTAAAGCTAATTAACACATGTTTACGGCTTTTTTAACAAATGTTTACAAAATCACCTTTATGTGTATATATCAACTTTGAGTTCTAAAAACGATTGTTTCCACTTTTAAACATCGCTATACACATACACACACACACATACACTCGCGTGTATGCGTGGGTGTATGTGTGTCCATTCATGGTTGTTTATACGTGTAGATATATACCACATGTGTGTATACATATAAGTGTGTTATTTACAAAGTTTTTATAGTTTTTGAGAGCCTTGGTCGATTATTTTCATCTTATGGTGTTCGGTTATAGGTGTGCGAGTGTGAGTAGGGGTCGGGTAACTCCTAACATGGATCGAAACATATATAAAAAGAAACATAAGATGGTTTTGTTAACATACCCCAATAACAAGTGTTAGAACAAAGATGTGGTCGATCTAGATCCGGTTTCTCCATTCCACAACCTTCAAACTCCCAAGCAATGTGTGGGGGTTTGGGTTCGGTCGATGGGTCTCCAAGGGAAGGAAAGGGTTCTCAAGTGTTAGTGAGATTTGAATGTGTTATGGTGTGATTTTTCTTGGTTCCTTATTCCATATTTATAGTAGAGAGAGATAGAGAGAGAGAGAGAAACAGGGGGGGAGTCCTTGGGTGATTGGTTCACAATTATGGTAAGTTAACACTCTATTTCCATGGTGTGCGAAAAGCTAGTGTTCATGTTAGTGCAAATAGTTGACCTTGGCTTTTTGTTGGCTTGTATAGGGTGTTCTTGGCCGATATTCATGGGGAATGGGCAAGGAAGTTGTGGCAAGTCAAGAAGGCTTAGAATGGTCATGTGTTTTATGTTGTTTCTATTTTGGTATAAAGGCCTAGGTAATTGTAATATGTGGATAAGAATGGTGAGTAAGGTATGAGTGTATGTATGCATGCATGAGTTTGTATGTATGTGTAGGTGGTTTGTGTATCAAATTCCCATCATGTGTGTGTATGTGTGTACCCGTATGTATGTATGTATATACATATATATAATGTGTGTGTGTCTTGTACAAGGTGAGTAGTGTCCAAAATCAACACACATTCCCTTGTATTGAGAATGCATGAGCTGAAATGCCACTACAACAAAAATGGGTTTTTAGTACGCACAAAAGCGTCCTAAAATGTTATTTTATAGGACCTTTTATTTAATAGGACCAACGGTAAAAGCGTTTCATGTAAAGGGGTCGTAATAAGTCCCGAAACTTAAAAAGTGTCCTAATATCTCAAATAAGATTATGAAACCAATTTTATGGTCGCATAATATGTCCCAAAAAACTCCTAATAAAAACATATTAGGACACTTTTACAATGTTCTAACATGTGGTTACCTAATTTTAATCTTTTAATACACATACAAGGGTTCTTAAAAATTAATTTATAGGACCCTTATAATGTAACATTATAGGTACTTTGGTACCAAGAAAAGAGTCCTAATATCCCAAATAAGATTATGAAACCAATTTTATTGTCGCATAATATGTCTATGAACAACTCATATGGCGTCCTAAGAAAAACATGTTAGAACACTTTTACAATGTTCTAAACAAGTTTAATAGGACAAAATTTCAAAGTACTAGCAAGTCATATGATACAACGCTTTTTTAAACATTCACACACATTTTTACGATATGATGTATATAAAATCAACAAATAAAAGAAATAAAACATTATTATATTTCAAATAAGGATATTCATAACAAAAACACTAAACATAAATAAGTTATAGCATTATCCAACATAAAGTCTTGTAATATTTAACAAAGAAATTAAAAGCAGTGAAAGAAACAAGCAGCATAGAATCCTGAGCCATCATGTGTCCTCAATCCTCGCGGACTACCTATAAATAAATCATCCATGTATAAAATTAAGTTCCAGATTTTTAAAATTATTCGTATCACAAGTTTAACAAATACATACCAAGATGAAAGAACAAGATCATGCAATGAACGCACCAATACAATCTTGACTTGTGGAAAATAACCCATATGGTCTCACCAAATTTTCATCTACTTTTATTGGTACTTGAACGTTTACCTCATACCATTCTGGTCCAATCTATGTACCACCAACTACCTTATTTGGGTCCCAGCTCTTCACCCATCCTCTTGCTATAGTCTCAGTACATATTTAATATAGTTCGCTGAAGGTATTGTCGGCGTGCGAGGAGAGATTGGCAATGCTTTTGAGGGTGGAGTAGATGTAAATTGCTGCTGTAGTTCCTATACATTTTGAAATTGAATGGATCGTAAAGTTAGAAAACAGCAAGTGTCATTGAATACAGAATAATCCCAATAATCTATTAACTTAGCAAATTAGCATATATGTACACACAGAGACACATGCGATACATGTGAAATGCACAAACAATATGCATGTAAAGTCCACGTATTCAAATAATTAGAACAAAATACTAACAAAAAATCTCAATTTGAAGTCGGATCAATACTTCTGGAATCTAACAAATCACATATAATTAGATTCAGTCTCAATTTTAAACTACTCATACAAAGATTTGTAAATTGGTTTATATGAACGGCAATATAGCATCTTGACCGAAATATCATAATTCAATTTTCAACACAAGTTCAAGTTATTAGCGAACTAAGCAGCTTTGTATGAGTTCATAACCTGTTTAGTTGATTCCTTATTATGCTCATCTCCAACTTTAATTTGTCATGAAAACTGCAAATTTTTAATCCCTAACTGATCCACAGAATAGCTAATATTGTTAACTCTAAAACAGTAAACATGAATAGCTTCAATCAAGATGTAAATTATTAACTTTATGTTTTATCAATCCATCAATCTTATTCCAACGAATAACTGCTGCATCTGATATCTACATCACAAGTTCACTATATTCAGCCTCCAGTTTAACTTCAAACCCGAGAACCGTACATGTAAAAGACCGAGACAGAAACGAGTATGGCTACACAGGTCCAAAATCAGTTTTAAAAATTTGAGGATTTCGGGTATTGGGTCAGGTCGGGTCGGTTCTTGGGAAGGAGATAACCGACTGCTTTAGGCCCGAACCAAACAATAAAACATTAACTGGTCCAGGTAGGTTTTTAAACTAACTTATTCTGCTGGCATTAAACAAATCGTTTATATATATTCATATGGCAATCAACAAACATCACAACAATCTGCAATCACTCATTCTCACTCCCAAATCAATCGATTACCTCTTTCATCATGTATGGGGTCCTAATCTTCTACACTCGATTTCAAATAACACTGATGTATGTATGCATACTCTAATTTTGTATTATAATTTGGTCGACTTTGATCAACACTGATGTATGTATGCATATATTAATAAACCTAACAGTTAAAAATGAGATTATACAAATTTGATCAAATGATCAATGAATTTAACAAATCTAAAACGAAATTCACATACCTTCACATTCGATTATGATCGAACTCATCACATGTGGGTCATGTTTTTTTCCGGTTTCGGTCTTCTGCGGGGAACTGAACAAAACCGACTGTATACAGAACCGAAATGTAAAGCTATTTCATACCTTAGACTTTGTTTTATTCCAATACTTCACGAGTCTCCTCCAGTTCCTAAAGCATAATTTATAAAGTTATTAAAGCTGTCAAAAGTTATTAGTGATTATATACTTTAGCCGGAACAACTTTAGATCAATTAATAACAATACCTCTCATGCAGTACTCCTGAAGCTCCCTACATTCATCTTGTTGAGTAACCTAAAACCAAGCAATTCCCACTAAAGACCACGATCAAGGTTTATGTCACGAAATATTTCAAAAAACAATAATATATAAAATTATATGTAATATGATATTATATTTGTTATTCATTGAGTAACAGGTCGGTCAAAATGGATACTTTTTGTATGGGTCAAAATTGATAGGGCTGAGCCAACCTTCACATCCATTTCTCCATATCTTTTCTTGAGCTTTATAAACAATTGATGTTTTACTTTATTTATGACTAAAATTTAAATTTCCATAACAATGAATCAACTTTTGACCTAGCTTAACTTGTTCGATCAAATTCCGTTTTTACTTCGCTTTTTTTAATCAACAAGATAAATTTTATTGAAAATGCACCACATTAGCAAGTTATTAGTGAAAGGCCAAACCAATATAGTATAGTCCGGATCAACCTATTTACCTATAAATAGGTTGAAGTCTTGCACACTCTGTAAGAGAATAGAAAATGAAATGAAAAATATATTTACTTACTGCAGGCTTATTTTGGATATTTAGAGCACAGTTTGCATACCTTATTGCGTTGAGGCTTTCCTTGTCTCTAATAACAGCAAGACTAACACATGCTAAAAATGTGGATAATATTAAGATTAATAGTATCAAAGGTTATTTAGATTAGTGTTAATATAAGTGATTATATGTAATTTGTTTTAAGAATTGCTTTGCATCATAAGAAGTAAAATATTTTATAATTCACAAAAAACCAACAGATGTGTCAAAAGGAAAAACCAAAGTGCTAATGTTGCTAAAAAGATTAATCAACTACTATAGTTCATGTGTGATAATAAAAAAAACATACTCTTCTTAATTTATTAATTACCATTTAGATGTATAAACGAAGGGTATATGAAAAGTATCATCATCAAATACATGTGGTTACACCCTCACAAGTTATTCAACAATTATGAACAATCCATAGTGAAGTCAAAACAAATTATATATTCACTCATCAAGAACAACAATAACTTTGAATTAGGTACCAATAGTTTATATTATAGACATGAAATCAAGCTTCAAGTTACATAAAGTAGCTACTTCCAATCGTAGATTTAACTGATGGCTAGATAAATATAATCTATGAATAAACAAAACATATCAATTGCATATTAAGAAACCTAAAAAAAATCACCACTTATAGTTCATAATTGAAAATTTAAATAGGATAAATATACAAAGAATCAACAAATCCCACATAGACCTTAATTTACCTCAACTTAAGGATGTAAATTCTACTAAATAAAGTAAATTTAAGATAAACATTAATGAAGAATGTTATTATAACTTAAGAACCCTCCTCTGTGACTTAATTAAGGTCGATTTCTAGTACTTTGCAGAATCTAAACAACTACAATAAAAAAATGAGTAATTTTTGTAATTAAATGGAGCCATTTAACATTTTTTTTCACACCCGGATTAGCTAATCTGATTAATTAACATCGAAAAAATAAAATAAACTAACACCAAAACCTCCACGAATAAAAAAAAATGAGGAATTGCAAGTAAATTTTACCTTAAACCATGTACAGACAAAGGTCAATTGAGTGTGTAAAAGACACCGCTGCTTCTCATGATGGTGATTTCAAATGCTTTCTAACCTACATAAGAAATGAAATTTGAAGAATTAGGATACCAAATAACCTACCAAATTCATAACAATAAATTCTATTGAACCTAACATCCGTAGGGGCTATTGAATGAACAAGAAGGGGTTACTGAATGAGGATGAAGGGTCTTCCCAATAGGTAGTGTGGTGGTGCGATGAGATTAGATTAGATTTGAGGGTGGGGGATTTGAGGAAGTAGGGACATAGTTAGGGTTTAGAATGAAGATATGGTGGGAAAATAAATATTGTGGTGAAAATAATTAGGAATACAAGTGGGAAACATGAAATTTTGAAGAGTTTTCAAATTGGCAAATTTTCAGCCACACATACAAGTGCCATTAAAAAAAACAAAGTTAATAGTATAAAAGTTAAATGTCAGAGTGTTTAAATATATATAAATTAGGGGTGTTTCATCGAATCAAATAACAAATTTTCGAATTAATCAAATCGAATTTTTCGAATAATTTTTTTTACTGAATTCGTATTCGATTCGAATTCGATTAAAAGTTGATCAATTCGATTCGAATTCGTATTCGAATAAAAAAACTCATTCGAATTCGATTCCGAATTCGTATTAGAAACTCGAATTCGAAGCAAATTCGAATATAATTCGTTTAAGGTTAAACTTAAGTTATTAAAAATGTGTGGTAAACAATGATATTTTTTTTTAAGTAATTGCCCAAAGCATTATACACCATATCAATATGTAAACTTAAATCGGAAGAACAAACGGTAAATTGCATTATTTAGGTGTGTTTGTAATCTGTAAAAAACTCTGCGGCAGCTCTTCTGTCTACGCTGCGCAGGACCAACACGTAGACATGAGTTTTTGCAGAGTGTTTGTTTTCTCGCAGATATTTCATTAAAAAACTTTATGCGAGCTCTTCTTGGTGCAAACTTGGGCCAGCCATTTCTAAGATCATTTAATGTTGGAGAGGGTTAAACACCACCGCCCACCGTCCACCACCACCCACCGCCCACTACCCACCGTCTACCACCACCGCCCACCAACACCACTGACTACTACCACCACCACCCACCGTCTACCACCACCGTCCACCGCCACCACACCGTCCACCGTCTACCACCACCATCACCGTCCACCACCACCACTATAAAGGTTAAAGCTATAAGACCAAGTCTTAAATGTCCCTAGTAAGTTATGTTATAATAAAACTCTAGTAAATAAGCGTCTTATAAAACTGATGTTTCTTGACTCAAATATTATGTGTCATATTACGGTGTATTATAATAACACAACAATGATTAAGCGTCTTAGAAAGGTTAAAGGTATAAGACACATGAGTCAAGTGTCCTATTAAGTTATGTTCTAATATGACTTCAACTTGAAAGGGTCCTATAACATCGAACATTTATGACTTAATAACAAAGTGTCGTATTAAGTTGTGTTATAATAGGACCCCCGGTGATCAAGTGTCCTATTACATTACCACATAATGTGACACTAACAACTAAATTGTCTTATAAATTACTTTATTAGGATCTATATTTTAAGTGTCTTATTAAGTTCTATGATAAAGGACCCCAAAGAATCATCCATCCTATTAAAATAGCTTTTTAGGACATTAGTTTAGTAGCGTATATTATAAAAAGACCCCAAAAGTTCATTCGTCCTATTAAATAGTTTTATTAGGACCTATTTTCTTTGTCAAGTCAACTAGTGAGATTTTTGAGGGTGTAGGGTGGCGCATGTACTAGTATGGTAATAATCTTGGATTTGGTGAGATTGTGAAGTGTGTGTGGGGTGCTTGTGGTTTTGACATATGTATGTGTGTGTATGGAAAAATGGTTCAATAATGTGATGTTATGTAGGAGTGTATGTATGTCCGAATGTACGTGTGTGTGTGTGTATGATAATTTATTTGTTTTGGTTAATACACACACAAGGTCTATATGGATTGGACAATATATAGGTATATGCACACATAGTTGTGTTTTTGGAACTTGATCAATATAAATTGTTCATGTGTGTAATAGTTTATAAACATTCAAGTGTTGATTGTATGAGGTTATGTTATATTGATAGTGGTTAAACCTCACACACACATGTATATATGTATGGATATGACCGATTTTAGGGCTACATGTGGGTTCATT
>JAUTDX010003426.1:0-23075 GCA_030844895.1 Ambrosia x helenae | reverse complement strand
GCTTGTATTGTTCCATTTTCTGAAAGATCCTGGCTGGCCTTGGTTAATTGAATTTCATATTTACGTATGTGAAAAGAAGTATAAATATCTTCATATACTAAGCGCTCGCTAATCCTAACAATCCAGATGATGTAGATGAGTATTTGGTAGTGGTGAATAGGGTATGCCGCATTGTGGATGAATATGCTATTGGAAAGTGTTGGTGTTTAGTGTACTAGAACTGGCATGTGGACGAAGAATATTCTTGTCGTGCCAATCGGGTTGCTATAGCAAGTACGGGATTGTTCTTTTGTGTCCGTGCGTTTCATGTGTCTGGTTGAGTTTATTTTATAAATTGTCTAGCTTCTAGGCCCCTAGGGATTATACTTATGTCATCTAACATACAGTTATAAAATAGTTGTCTGTAAATACAATAATATGCAACATGATCAGAGCCGGCTTCAAGGCAAGCAAATTAAAGCTCTTGCTTTAGGCCTCATACCTTTAAAGGCCCCCTAATTTGGGAAAAAAATAAATTATATATTATTTTTTGTTTTGGGTTTACAATAGTCACCAACGAAAGGGTAAGAGCCAAGAAGGTGTTTTTACTTTTTAGTCATTAAAGTTTAAGGATTTATACTTTTAGCGATTATAATTTCATATTTACTTTTTTTTTAACGGCAATTTCATATTTACTTAGTTTTAATTTTTCAGTAAACATATATGCTTTGAAATTAAACAATTCGTATAATACTTACAACATAATCTAGTTTATTTTTTCTTAAACATTGGCATAATATAAAAGAATACCTCGATGACACCATATAGTGGTTGATTTAAAGCAACAAAATAATATAAGTTAAAAATTGGAAAGGCCCCATTTTCAAAGTCCGCTTTAGGCCTCTAAAAGCGTTGAGCGGCCTTGAACATGATATACATATTAAAAGAATAGAAGGTGAATCCAGGAACCCACAATTTTCCGATTTCAGTGAGTTTCTTTTGGTATTGTTTTTCAAACCATGCAAGGTTCTCACTAGTTTTTTCGTTTTTTTTCCATTTCCAAACCGAAAGGGTTCCAATTCCGCCACCATGCTAACATAACCTTTCTTTTTGTTAGAGAATGTGTTACGCATATATACACATGCTAAAAAAAGTCACATAAGTCGAACGAATATCAATCACATATCTACTTTTGCTTGATATACCTTATTTTGAAAAACGGATATTGCCACATGGTCTTGGTATCGAGATCATAGTCCGTTGGGACTTACGCCATCAAACATAAAATAA
This sequence comes from Ambrosia x helenae, assembly GCA_030844895.1. Taxonomy (NCBI): domain Eukaryota; kingdom Viridiplantae; phylum Streptophyta; class Magnoliopsida; order Asterales; family Asteraceae; genus Ambrosia; species Ambrosia x helenae. Next base: position 21,806 of record JAUTDX010003426.1, on the reverse strand, counting down.
AGTATTTTAGAATATTGGTTAAGAAAGTCATAAAGTAGCCATTCTTATTTTTTGTATCTATAATAGACACGCAAGAAAACAATTCATATATAGTGACAAATCATAGGACACAAGTACAAATTTTTATCTATTTTGCTCTCTTATGTCCGTAAAATGAATGGCATACGTGACTTTTTGTCACATATCAACATTTGCTTGTGTATTATACTTTCCATGTTCTAAAGCTAGTAAGGTGGCCGAATTCGCGGGGTATAGATTTTGGTTAAATCCTTGGTATGGTTAGATCCTTGGTATAGTGATTCCCTGTTGAAGGACCGCTGGCCTATGCTTTTCAAGCTGGAGAAGGACAAACATTGCACTATTAGCGACCGGGTGTTGACTGTTGAAGATCGTTGATGGCTCTTTTTTTTTCTAGCTGCTGGCCGAGAGGTTATTCTAATGTTGTTGAGATATTAGAATTTCAGGAAGCAATGAAGGTGTGTTCTTTCTATTTCCGGTTCTCTGGTGGACAGCGGGATTATTGGAAATGGGTCGATGGGGATAGTGGGGACTGGGGAGTATTCAGTTTCGCATGTCAAGAAAATGCTCCAGTCAGGTAGGGATGTGTAGCGAAATCAGATCATGAAGTGGGAATCATGGGTTCCGCTGAAGGTTAATGTGTTTATCCGGAGAGTATTCTCAAAAGAGGTATTAGCATTAACGATGTTTCCTGTGTGTTGTGCTCTTCGGCGATGAGTCTACAACTCATATATTCACCGGTTGCTAACTTTCTACGGGCGTTTGGGCTGCTGTTGCTGGGCAATTTGGGTGAGCTCGGAACACAAAAGATTTTTGAAGGCGTTTTCCCAAAAGTCAGTGAGGTCATGGCTATGATAAAAGGCGTTGTCTTTTTTGTGGTTTAGGAATCGAGCCATGTCTTCGTCTATTCTTTGGCAGGATTGGGCTATGTATCCCTATACATGTTGTAATGATGTTTTTTGGGCGGTCCTAGTTTGAGTTTGAGGACGCGCCTCGTTTAATGAAATTTACGGTTCAAAAAAGGGTGGTGGGAAATATACACCCATCTAAAAAGATGCCTAAAAATCAACAAACACCACTCACTCTCTCTCTCTCTCCTCTCTCTTCAGACTACTCGGTACAAGACGAGGGAAGGGGAAGCCACATAGGAAAAGGTTGGACCGGGGGGGACGGAGAACGGGAGGGACGGGGGCAGGGGGCGGTGTAGGCAATCGAGAGACGGGGGCACATGATTGGTGGAGGCATTGGTGGGTGATGGTGATTGGAGCGTCTCTAATGTCCCGAGAGAGACGGGAGGGACGGGGGTGACTTGGGACGGGGGAGGCGGGCGGTGTAAGGAGGTGAGACGAGGCAAAAAGGAAGGGACAGGGGGTTGGGGCGTCTGCTCACCGACTAGTCTCATTTGTTTTTCTTCTACTATTTTCAATTTTTAATTTATTATTGTTAGTTTGACCTCTTTTTTATTTTTAATAATTTTTTTTGAACGAAAAAAAATGGATTGAGGATAATGTATTAAGCAATTAGGACATTTCTTAATAGAATAAATTACAATAGTATTTTATAGCCTTTTTTCATATTAATTTTAAAGAAACCTTGAAAGCGGTTTTCATTAACATCCATTGATTTTGCATTTTTAGGCATATTGAAGCTTTTTTATTTATTAATTTTTTTTATAAACATTTACCAACAACTAACACGTTCATTAACTATTTTTCACCCACTTTTAACTCTTAACCATTTAAAAATACATATGTAAGCATATAAAATACTTAAAAATACATTAAAAAACTAGTAATAAAAATAACAAAAAATACATACTAAGTTTTTAACTATATTTACATATTCAGAAGGTTTTGCTACCCAATCTCTATACATATTTTGACGTGATTCGAAAATATATTCCCAATCATCTGCACTGCTTTCTTTCTTTAGCGTCCATAGGTTGTTTGTATTAGCCATTGGGTACTCTCCTTGCAATTCTACCCTTACATTATGGTTACCGCCTACAAGTGCAATCGTAATTACCTTGAACTCCTGAAAATGTTCAGGGCCTTTCCAAAGAGGGAAGCACGTCGAACTGTTTGGTCGTTCATTAGATAAAAAATGAACAATTAGTTATACTTGTTCGCAATCAGGAACCCTGCTTCTGGCATAATCATCCAATGTTTTCTCGGTGCATCTCCTGAGCCAAACCAACAAAGCGACGTATAGAGATCTTTGAATGATTCACAGAAAGCTTTTGTATACAACTCTCTAAACTCAAATAGCTCTTCCAATAGTTCTCTCCGGACTAATAGCCATTGATCTTTGCCATACCGATAGCAGAAGCTATCACCCGAAACCCACAATTTCCATCACCCATCACATTGTGTATACATGATACGTATGGACGAAAATTTTCTAGAATTTGATGAATATATATGTGTGTTGTTCCTGTTGTTTCGTTTGGAACACTCTTTTGAGTCAACCCAATGAAATCAAAACCCTGTGAGCTTTCAGAGTTGGTAAAAAACTATGTCTATTAGAATCTTCATTCAACCCCATGAAATCATAGGTCTGTGTGCTTTCAGGGTTGGAGAAAAAAGTATATCATGTAGAATATTGGTTCAACCCCATAAAATCATAGGTTGGTGTGCTTGATTCATATGCAAAAGAACTCTGTCCGTTAGAATCTTGGTTGAACCCCAGGAAATCATAGGATGGACCAGTGTAATAAACATAGTCCTTGAATGGAGACTCTTGGGTGTTAACAAACGAGTTGTGCCTTGTAGGGTCTTGTATGTTAACAAACGAACTGTGTCTTGGAAGTTGGTGAAAAATAATTAACGAACGTTGTTAGTAGTTGGTAAATGTTTATAAAAAATTAATAAATAAAAAAGATGTAAAAGAACAATAAATTGATAATTGAATAAATTGAAAATTGATGGCGTAACTTAGTTGATGGCCAGAACCAATCCATTTCTTTTTTTTTCGTCCAAACCATTTCCCTTTTTTTTTCGTTCAAATAAAGGTAAATATTTAATTGTGGTACAGTTACATATCCGGACATTATTGATCGACTACCAACCTAAGTATGATATTAGGGCGGACGGGGTGGTCCTTGATGGCCACCCTTGATGACTGTGATACCGCGAAACACCGCCCCCTTCCAAATAATGGTCGCAAAGCAAAGAAACCATGATATATATCACGGCCAAATTGATGAGTAAAAGGTTGGTGGTGGTCCCAAATGTAGCAGCAAAAGTCAAACCACTCACATGCTTTTTGTTTTTTATTAAAAAATAGTGATGGGCCCACCAAAAGTCACTTTTTCTTTATTTTTTTTATTAAAAAAATAGTGATGAGTGTGATAGAATAAGGTGTCACAAGTGTCACACCCTCAAATTTTCACTGCGGAGTTTATACCGCGAGTCGCATGACATACCAGGATCCCATAGCCATAAGTCACATGAACGACTCTAAATGCCCAAACCATTTAGTTCGTTTTCAAAAATCAAGTTTAGTTAAGCTGCGGAAGCGTAAACTAAATTTAAACCTTTTAAAAACCATGCGCAAAACAACGTGCCCAAATTAAAACCATATGAAAGAAAACGTAAAAGCATGATATGTAATTTAGGTGTATGCCCAAGACCCCAAATGCAGTGAACGTGCAGTGCTTCCTAATCGTGACACCGGAAGCTAACTACCTGCAAAAGCATGTACACGGTGGGTCAACAAACAATGTTGGTGAGTTCACAAAGTAAAGTAAATGAGTAAGTAAACGCGTAGGTTTCCAAAACCACGTAACCAAGTAAAAGCGTCGGTCTCCCAGACCACGTAACAACAAATAAAGCGTCGGCCTCCCAGACCACGTAACAACAAGTAAACAGCTGATTCATATGCCAGGGGTAGCTAACCCACTCATGATAACTAATAGCGGTGATACCGAACTGCTAAACAACGAGATTCCACAATAGTGAGCAAAGTGCCTTGCGTCATTGCCCATCAACAATGACAATAAAAGTTAAGTTATAGTTCACACACATGCTCCCAGCACGATGTGAGGTTTGTGAAACCTAATAGCGTTATCAACGATTAACCCGCTTGCCCACCCGACAATTTATTCGGTATCTAGAAGGACTTCAATGATAGGGTTGGTTTAGTTTATCAAGGACATGTAGCATGAATTAGTAAAAGTAGATTCACTTTGTGAACCTAGCACCCCAAAACCCAGGATGTGTAAAAGTAGTCCCAACTGGACTATGAAATAGTAGTCCCAAACCGGACTAGAAAACGTTAATTAAGTTGTCTTAAACCCGAGACACATGCTTTTGAGAAAAAGTAGTGAAACTCACCTTAGGTTGCAAAAGCTAATATAAACCGCAAAGACTGAAACGTGGTAGACTACTCGCCTATCGATAACCTATCGAACACAAATTTACGAGTGTCTGAGTGCGGTTACACATATTGTTTATCCCAGACCATTGTACTTACAATGACCTAAATGACACCTCATTCAAATAGACTCGTCACAAGTAGACCATGTATGACCCGTGCAAGTCGTTGGTGATTAATTCATAAAGGAGCATGTCAAAACTTCTAACACGATAAGTACTCATTACACACTTACGCATAATCAACCTATCATGTCATCTACAACATACACATAGCATGTACACATATTTCCATAAGGGGTTTCGTAAACAATAACTCATCAATACCTACAAAATATCAACAAATCATTGTTTCTCATAATCGCGATTTTTGGACAGATTTTAACTTACAAAAACGAATTTTTATAAAATATCAAATCAACTCTTCAGGTCCTCGAAATTTTACTGGAAGTTCCTATGGGTTTCCCATGCATGTCACTATTTTTATTTTATCACAAAAACCCTTCAAAATTTTATGAAAAATAATTTAGTTCAGTCTCCTCCAGAAAACCGTGCTGTTGACAGCAGCTTAGTCAAAATTTCATTAAAAATCTTAGGTTTATCCAAACGAGGTGAATCCAGTGGGAAACGATCCGGACCTTATATACGCATCTACTGTCCAAAAATCACGACCAACGGAGTTGTAAAACTCAAGTTACAGCCCCTTAAAGTCGGCTGATTTTTCACATCCGAAAATCAGCCTGCACCTCTAAACTTATAACATCATGGAAAAATATCAAAACAAGTCAAAAACGCATGATCTTGGACTTTTTGAAAACCTAACATCATAAATAAGGTTCTAGCATCAAATAACGATCAAAACAATCAAGTTACACCCCTCATAACATCCCTACAAACTATCAAAACGAATCTGCCAGAAACTGAAACTTGCACCCCAAGTTATTCATAAACCCTAATCATGCATAAAAATCTATAACACATGCATAACCCAAATTATCATAATCAAACTCATATATTAACATACAAAAACCCTAATTATGATTACTAACAACAATTTTTATCATCAATCACAATGAATATTCAAGAACTCTCACTAACACCATGCATGCGATTTCATATATATGTATGTTCTATGATTTTTAAAACTTTTCAAGCATTACTAATCATCATAAAACACATAAAGATTATACCTTTCAATGCAAGAGTCCCCAAAGCCTAGAGATTACACCCAACTAGCTTGAATAAGTGAAAGAGATTGATGTTTGTTGAAAATTGAGAGAGAGGGGGTGAGGGGGATGTTCACGGCGCAAGGGGGTGTTAGGGTTAGGGTTTTATTTTTTTGATCTATAATTATAAGGGAGCTTGGCTTGTTGCCCAAGTAATTGGGTATTAGGGCCTTTTAGTCTAATAACCGGACCCGTTAATCATGTTTTAGCCCAATACCGGACCCGATAATATTAACCACCCTAACTTACATAACAATCATTGTTTTTATCATCTCATAACATATTAATCATAGAGTGCACGTAATTTGCATGGTTTACGTACTAACTTTCAGTTAAGCGGTAATTCACATAAACATGTTACTTCACGTTCATTATAATTCAATTGTACACATTATCATGTATGCCAGACAAATCACCAACGTTCGGGATACAGGACTCGTGTGTGTGTGTCAAAACAAGGATTTTCCTAATTATAACGTATGTTAATATCATTTAACATATGTCAGGCCTTCTTAACTAACCCTAGTTAAGTATTTAACCACGTATGAACATGCAAGTTAACTAGAGTTCAGTAAAAGTATTAACCTGAAATTGCGGGGTGTCACAACAAGGTGATTGGGTGTGATAGTTTTAGTGATAATTGTGAACACCACCACATGGGTTTAGTGATGAAATGTGATAGAATGTGATAAAATGAGGTGTCACAAGATAATTACGTGTGATAGTTTGATGGGTGTGATAAAATGGTGACCACCCCATGTGCCCTTATTATTCATTAAATATTTCCCTTAACTAACTTTACCACCATAGGCCATCCCTCGAAAGCACCATCCAATTATAATGAAAATATTTGCATTTAATAGTATAATGAAAATAGTAAAAATTGCATTTAATAATCTGTTAGTCAACTCTTACTTTATTTTAGGTAGGGGTGTATGAATCATGGATGTGACGTCATGATGACATTAAGGGGTGTATCAATCCCATATTCCTTAAAATAAAATGTATGTGAATTTGATCTTATTTAAAAGTTAGTACATGTCCGTTTGTGTTTGTTTCTAAACACTTATTTTTGTTCGTGAATGTTCGTGCGTGTCCATCAACAAAATTAATAAACGTACACAAATGAAGACGAACACGAGTATTTTCTTAACAAACGAACACAAATAGAAAATCTCGTTTGGTATGTACTCATAAACACACATATATTACCTTAACAAACGAACACATCGTGTTCGTTCGATTTGTTTGCGGCCATGATAAGTGTACGTGTTAACTACCAAGGTGTGTGGATAGCATGAAAAGTAGTACACATTGTGTGCTTTTGTGATCTTTTTCTCTTTTGTGCAACCATCTCAATAAAAAAAAAAAAAATGTTAACAACCAATCTGTAAGCAGACCTCCTAAAATGGCAACAACAATAACCACACCCTCCCCTTCATTCCTTACAACAACCACCACCAAGAACCCAATTCCTCCATCTTCTCCTTTCAATCACATAATAATAATCAGAAGAAGAAGCAGCAGCAACAGTAGGAACATCAATCGATTTCAACTGAAGAGCACTCCAACAGACAACAGTCAGCTACTCTCATCAAAAATCTCTCAAGACGAGGAATATTATTCGTCTCCAGCCGGTCCCTTAGATTCGGGTTCCGATGTTGTTAGAACATTCTACGACGGAATAAACTCTCGTAACTTGTCTACTGTGGTTGATCTTATTGCAGATGACTGTGTTTATGAGGACCTTGTTTTTCCCCAACCTTTCGTCGGTCGTAAGGTATAATAATAACTAAACTAATAAGCAATTTGATGCTTTGCATCTTCAGAATTTTGTTTCCATTAATCATATCACTTCAATGTTGTTCACATTTTGGTTTTAAACTGTCCAAATTGGTCATCGGTTGGTATCACGAGTGGTCTTTTTAAAATAATAAGTCGGTCGGATTCAAAAAATTTGTAAAACCGGACCAGACTGTAAGATTTTTTAACTATTTAGATTTAAAAAAAAATATTTTGCGTGTGTGCGAGGCTTAATTTTACATGAAATGAGAACATTCTTGAGATGTTACATTCTACATGAACTCATGGTGTTGATTGCTATATATATATTTCCAACTTAGAGGCTAGAATATGATCATGGGACCTTAGCAACATGTCTTTCTTATGATATGTACCAACTTGGTATTATAATTATAAGAACATAGATGGAAGAGCTAGACTAATTCATAATTCATTTGTTGCTAAACATTGAAAACATACATACATAGGCTAAAGGAAATACAGAAGAAAGGTAAGAGCACTACTCCTACTCCTAATTTATGTCCCACTACCATTCTCAACTCAAATGAAATAACTAACTAACTTCTACATGCCCACGTTTGGTAGGAAATGAGTGACCCGCATGGATAGTATCATCTTACCATAACAAAACTAGACCAATTATTGGGATATTAGCAACATTTTACACTTTATCCAAACTCATAGGTGCACATTGACATTTCTCTTTATTTTATAGTTTTTTACTTTTCTATAAAGCTTAATAAGTTCAAATGTGAACCGTTAGTAATGGTTCAGTTTTGATTTTTAACGCTACGGTTTTGGTTTTGGATGAGCAAAAAGTGTTAATAATGGTTTTGCTCATGGTTTGACCAAAAAACCGTCAAAACCGGATCGTGAACACCTCTAACAAAGATCGCTGTTCACATGGATGAGAACGGATGTAAAGGATGGGTATGGGATTAGTTTTTAAAATGTTTTGTGAGTATGGGGCGGGTAATGGCATGGTATTAGCCATTAGGTGATACTGATCCAATTAACCAAACATACCTACGCGTTTACATGAACCATAACCGACAACATTTTTGTATAGTTTATTCTCTGTTCACCTTGGTCATAGAATAATCTACTGTTTAACTAACTTTTAGTTTTTTCCTAGTTTTTAGAGATAATAAAGTCATATAAAATTAAACATATTTGGGAATCCCAGTGGATTATACCGACACATACCCGACAGGTATTGAGCCTGTATGGGACACAGTTTTACAATAGCGTATGACACTAAGATTACCAATATCCGCCCCATTTCTATCTCTTGCTGTTAAATGGATTTTGTGGAAAGTATTTATCTCCAAATTATTGAAATTATCTACATATATTGGTCTGATAACTAAAAGCCTGGCTCTATTTGGGGCAAAACAGTACTCAAAACTGTTGGGCAATTAGATTAAAGGCAAGGGAAAAAAGTTGCATACACATAATATTGTAGCTTTGACCACTCAAGTTTAATAAAGGTGGTCATGTGACTTATTTTAAAGGCCTGAAAACCCATATCAATGGGGATGAATTGTTTTCCCCTGCAATTTTTTTATTTGAATGCAGGCATGTCAGTCAATAAGCACACCTAGATTTATATAAATAAACAATGGAACAAAACTAATGTTACATCTTCATGAGTCTTCTGATGGAGTATACGCAAACAAAAATGTTGAATTGTGACATGTTATAGTTTATATCTTTTCTCATACACGTAGTAGAGTTTTCTTTTAATTTCAAGCACATTGTTTGAGGTCTTGCAGGCTATACTAGATTTTTTTGAAAAGTTCATATATACCATCAGCCAAGATCTACAGTTTGTTATTGATGATATATCTGGTGAAGATACATCAGCTGTTGGAGTGACTTGGCACTTAGGTATCTTCGTCTATATTGGTTGTGTCTTTATTCTTTCTATGCAACCAAAGAACTTTTTTTAATACATGCTAATTTGACGGTTCTAATTACTGCAGAATGGAGAGGAAAACCTTTTCCATTTAGCAAAGGATGCAGTTTTTATCGGTTAAAGGTGGTGGATGGGCGCCGCAAAATAATGTAAGGGCAAGTGTTCTGTTAAAATATTAATGCATGCTGATCGCCATGTTCTTACTTTTTCTTTAGTGATGGCTATAAACCTACAAAATGTTTATAATTCTGTCTTTTTTCTGAAATCAGTTACGGTAGAGACATTGTGGAGCCTGCAGCGAAGCCTGGAGACTTTGCTTTGGTTTGTAATTTTCTTCTTGTATTGCATTATCAATACGATGGATAACATATCAAAATGGGTATCTTTTTAGTTTTTAAAACATATCAAAACAGTTAGGAACTCGACCTGCAAACACTTTTTTTGTCCATTTTCTTTTAGTTTTTTGATTAACTAATTATCATAAGTAGCAAATAATTATACATTCTTTTATAAAATGAAATGAAGTGTTAGAATAAACTTTGGGTGACTGTCGAGTTTTTCAATTAATTTCACCGTTTTACTTTGCTTTGGTTTGTATTTCTCCTTTTGTAAAAATTTATCGATCGATCGATAACATGTGAAAACAGGTGACTTTTTATTATGGATAAAAAACAGTTGGGTCAATCTGCAAACAGTTTTTTTCTCTTTCTTTGAATTCACCATTAATTAATCAACGTCAAATTGTAACATATTTTTCTTTATGAAATGATATGAAGTGTTTGAATAAACTTTGGCCGACTATCGACTTATTTGATTAATTTGACTGGTTTTACTTGTTTTGAATTTGTGTCACATACAGCATCTAAGTGGTCATGTTTTGAAGTTGAGTGTAGAATAAATCACTTAAAATTAAGAGCTAATATTATATATGTAATGGGTGTATGCAGGTTGCCATTAGAAGTGTGACATGGTTGCTACAACAATTTCCACAGTTAGCAGACCGGTTCTAAGATTTCTGCTGCTCATGGCATACATGTAAACAAATTGGTAGTGAAAATTATAAATTGTTGATAAATTATTAGTTGCAAGGTGTTCTAAAACACAGTTCTTATTATATTGTACATACATTTAGCACCGCGATCTACTCTAACTATGATTGGTTGTTGAAATAAGTGGAAGCAATCAATGGTTGCCATGTGGCTTTTTTTTTTTTTTTTTTATGTAAGCAGCTTCGTCAAATACAAACCCAACCAGTTACCGCCATCACAACAAACACACCACCACCTCGGCAGCAAAGCGGTCAAGATCTGCTTATTAATGCCGGCCAAGGGCCAACTCTATCCCCTGCGTCCTTCAAAGACTTCATCTCGGTTCAAGAGCTGCTCGATTTTCCAGAACAGACTTCATCTCACAAATTTTCTTCAACCCTGCAGAAACAACTTCCACCCCCGGTTTCATCACCAACAAATGAAAACCTTCGCCTTCGCCATTACTTGTCAGTTTAAACACCACCAGAAAAAATAGTGGTGCTGCCTCAATCAGGACTTGCAAACCGAACCCATCTCCCTTCAATAAGTTAATTTTTATTTGCTCCTTAAGAAAATACGCTTGTTTGTGCCAGTTTATTATATGGTATAAATTAGGGGTGGCAAAATGGGTAGGTTGGGTTGGGTTGGTTGTTGAGTCAGGATGGGTTTAGGTTAGGATGGGTTTAATAACTCAAACTCAACTAGATGGGTTGAAATTGCCAGGTCTAGTATAAATGATTTAAAGGTAAAACATTAGCGAAATATATCTACTTTTTTTTTGTTTAAACTGAATTAAAGAATACAAAATTACAATACAGGCTAAAAGCTATCCAAAGAATACTTGAAGGAAGACCCAAGGTGAAGAAAATCCTAATGCACTTTGAGCCGCTGACAAACAAGCATCAAAGCCTTGCCCAAAGATCCTAATGAACAAATAGAACACAATCTAGGAACATCGTAATGTCAAACATATGTATACTATACCTATTATACACTCAAAAGACTCGGCATATGATTTCCTTCAATCTTAATATAGATTTCCTTCCACATGATCGTCATGCGAAGCGCCATAATGCGGAGCGATGGAAGGGTGAGGCCCAATGAACGTATGTGTGGGCTCCACACACAAACAATATAACTTCAATATTTTTTATATAAAAAGTTGGTATTTAGAAAAACGAGGTAGCCTTATAAAAATGAGTGTCTTCGAAAGGCGCTTGGAGCTGAGAGCATGAGACAACGGTCACTAAGCCCAACAATAGAAAATTAGAAACTATTAAACATATATGCTATTTTAATGATCATACAATACTTTAAATTTAGTTTGGACCGGCCCATTTTATAGTAGTCTATGTCTTTTTTTGTCTTTTCTTTTATTGTTTTATCTTTTCTTTCTCTCATTTATTACTAGGTTATCGGGATCTTCCCGAGATGGACAAATATAATATTAAGATGAAAAATGTGTTATGATGTAGCATAAAAATCAATGTACCATATATGAGAGAGCAAAATATAATCACATTATAAAATTCCGAATATACCGTTGCGATGTAATTATTTTAATTTACTATTCCGTAAAAGTTTTACTCGAATTGATCAAATACATTTGACTTTTTTTTCTTTACCGTCGTTTTCAGATACCGACCAAACAACATCGGTACCGATACCGTATTCCTTTTTATGGTATTCTCGACGTGACGGTATAAAATTCATTGAACATAGATTATAATTTGCATTAGAGCATTTTCTTTTGGTATCATACTAGTGGAATGCCCGCGCGTTACGGCAGGTGTCCCGGTTGACATCTTATGAAACGCGATACTCATTTTTGTTAGTAGTTTATGTTAGTTTTAACGTAATATTTGAAAAAGACGGTGATTAGATTATGTAATTAAATTTTACTTTGTATTTGTATCCGTTCATTTTTTTTTTTATATCAATAAAATTTGTCCAGGTTTTAACTTCTTTCACAAAAAAAATAAACTTTCACAATTAAAAGATAAAAAATGCAATAAATAGGCAAGTCCAGCCAAATGACTATTACAAGTTATTTGCTAAGTGTTCGTTCGGCCAGTTATTGATGTATTTATGATGAATTGATAATGAGAACATGTTCTGGAAATGATAATGCGTAACTCATTTTTTAACATAGATATATAATACAAGTGGATAATGCAATAAGGGGTATTAGGCCGTGTGTAGTGGTGCCGTTATCCGGCGTTTTGGACCATATAGCGCCGGGGAACACCGCCCCCCGGGCGCTATAGGGCGTTTTGGGTTGGTGGCGCCATAGCTATAATGGGCGTTGTCCCTGAACGTTGGAATTCTTTTTATTTTTTTATTTTATTATGATGATGATGAAGAGAGAAGGGGAGGAGGTGGAGGACTCGAAGAAGAAGAATGGGATGTGAAGAAGATGAAGGATTGCAGGTTGGGATGTGAAGATGATGAAGGATGTGAAGATGGGGTAGGTGGGGCTTGCATCTGACATATTAGTATTATTATTATAGATTAATAGTAATAATAATAATAATAATAAAACAATAAAAACCAATAATAATAATAATAAAATAATAAAAACCAATGATTACCCAATCATTTATAACCCCCTCATAACCCCCCTTCCCACTACACCCTCTTTTTCCCCAACCTCACATAACCCCACTTCTATTACTTTTTAATATTTTAATACCACAACCCCACATAACCCCCACCACTACACATAATCTTATAAGGAAGTTTTTTAACAAACCCAACCGATAGTCACCAGTCATATCTTCCTACCGGTTTTGGATAATCAGTTTCCCGCTTGAAAGTTGAAATTGTGTGCATAAACAAAATTTATTAGGTCAGCAAATCGAAGCTCAAACCACACACATTATCGTCTATCAGTGTTCTATACTTAACAGGTATCATCACTATTCAACTCCACTACTCCAGTTAGTTATTCATCCTATTGCTTTTTTTTTTTTTATTATTGCAGATTGTTGCCCTAATCCCATTGATTTTTTCTGTCCTAATATATTTATTATTAGTTTCTCCCAAAAAGTTTTATTAATTGTTAGTTTTTTCTTCAAATTGGTAATGTAGGCAGGAAGGCAGGCAGAAATGGTTGTTACAAGGAGTAAACGCAGACTTAACAAAACCCTAGACAGTCCACTTAAAAAGCCCAACATTTTTCAAAACCTAATCTCTGCCCTTGAATCTCCTGTGGTACGCTTTTCTTTTTTTTCTTATGCATTTATATTAGGGTTAGGGTTGACCAAATGTCATTTCGGTTCGGTTTTTACACATAAAAAACCGAAGTTCGGTTTTTACACATAACCGAAGTTCGGTTTTAGGAAACACTGTAAGCGAATCCTATCGGTTAAGTCGGTTCGGTTTTGGTTACATTCGGTTATTTACCAAACATAAAGCTTGTGCAAAATTATAAACTTAAAATAGTTAGTTAAGTGTTTTGAACCTTTTTCAAGAATACATGAAAAATACATGAAATACGTAGGAAATACATAAAATATGTTTCAAATACATAGATATACATGAAAAACACATAAATATATAACTATAGGTTTGGTTTCATTATTTCGGTTATGGAAGAAAAGGGAAAACCATAACCGTAACCAAATATTTTGGTTTTGGCCGTATCTTAACTGTAACTGATCGGTTAAGTCGGTTATTTTCGGTTCGGTTTCGGTTTTTTTCGTTTATTTGTTTTCGTACGCTCACCCCTAATTTATATCTTGTTTAATAATACTCTGTTCTTAAGCTTCTCCCGACTTATTGTTATTACTTTTTTATTTCTTGTGTAATCAGGATATTAAGATACAACTGTTGGAAATTACATATTTTTTGCTCATTAAATCTTCAAGGAAAGGAGCTGAGTTTGATGTATTTGTCATTGATACCAATGAAAGTGAAATCAGCATGAGTTTAAGAGATGTATATACACTCTCCCGCGTACTCTTCAAAAATCTTCAAAAACGGTTGAAGCATTTGCACTCTACGAAACATGATGTCTCTGCGGCTCGTTCTCTTGAATTGGAAGAGTTAAATCTATTGATAAGATGTTGCATGGTAACATTGACCTTTTGTGTGCCTGAAAAACATTTTGTAGAAAGCGTACGACTTCTTCTTTTGGTATTTAAAAAGCTGAGTTTACTTGAAGTAGCAGAAACTGCAGACTTTAAAAGGTCATTTTGTTGTCAATGCATGCACAATGGTGAAATTACGTCTGACTACTTTGCTGAGGTGGCATCCTTATCATCGTTAGAGCTCTTTGATACTGCATTCCTTCTATCACAGCAATGCTTGAGGTGATTTAGATTTACTTTTTTTTTTATGTTTATAATCAGGTTTCCACAGTTAGTTTTAATCTTGGTTTTAAAATGCACGCGTCAAAAGCACATAATGCATGATGTGGTGATGAGATTGCATAAACTGCAGCAAGGCGATCCGATTTCATGATGCGCATCTGATGCAGTCTGATGCGATGCATTATGCAGTTGACCCGCATTGAACAAATTAGACAATCAATTGCAATGGGTCTGAGTTTTTAAACCTAACTGAACAAATATGACCATTGGTTGATCAATGGGTTTGAGTATTTGAACAAATTAGACCATCTATTGACCAATTAAAAATATTATCTGTTAATAATTTATAGTAATTTTCTAATAACGATAGCCTTGTATATGTGATGCGCACGCATAGGCCTATGCGATCAAAACTCATTGGAGTGCCACACTCCTTTTAAAACCAAGATCTTAATCATGAAGAATTTGAATAGTTGATGACAACTTATGGGCATCTTAATAGGTGATCATAGACGAGCTTTTGGTACATGGTCAGTTGAGAAAGTATTTGCGCACAATCGATTTCTATTCTTCTACTAATGAACGATTGTTTAACGTTAATGCTGATAGTGGTGACTTTGGGTTAATGATGGAGATGATATGTTCTCATTTTTCACTGTCAATCTCCAGTGAGGTGGCTCTTCAAGAATTTCTTAACAGGTTAACGTGGGACCATTCTAATAATTCCAAGTCATCAGCACTGGGAATCATCTCGGCCAAAAAATTGCTGCAAAATCCCATTGTGCTTTCCTCACCTAAGTTATTGCAGGCTTATATTGTTTCATTGGTTACTGATGTCATTAGTGTTGGCATAAATCATGAAACTCGTACACCACATCCTAAGCTAATCGATGGCTACATTTCAGTATTTGAAAGCTCAGTTACAATGTACACACAACACATGTCCATTTTGAAAACTGAGAACCGTACAGCTGATGCTAGGGGTAGTTTGGTCAATAACAGTTCACAGCCATCATTGGAATCTTGTATTTATCACGGCAAAAGCGAGAAACTTAATCAGATGATAACTACATTGAATAACTTGTGGAATTCAAAACTAAGGAGAGAGTTTTTTGTTATAAAGTCCGAGCTTATATCCTCCTCTATGGATTACGTACAGCAGAATATATGCATAATTGACACAACATGCAGAGATGAGATTTCATCATTTTAAAAAGCATGATTTTGAGAGCTGCCGATGATGTTAATGATATCAAACTGCCTCATCATGGTGATGCTAGTCTACAAGATATCTGTCTTCTAGCATCCTTATTGATGCTGATGAGTAATTCACTTATACAAGCTTCAAAAGGTATGTCAATCTGCAAGGAGTATGATATTATTGTGGGAATCATTAGTTGTTTCAAAGAATTCAGTATACGTCTCCCGATCCAAAAAATTTCCTACAGTTTGTTGGAAAGAAATCCAACAAGTCATACGGAATCAAGGTTGATGCTTTTGCATTTTTTTAGGGTTGCTATCGTTGTGTTTTGATAGCGGGCTTGGGTTTCTGGTAAAGAGCTGCATTTCAGTGATAATGGGCTTGTGTAATCTGTTTGTTTTTGAAGAGGGTAACGTAGACTTCTTGAGGTCGTTAGCTGAAGCTGACCCTGGATCATTATCATCTGAAAGATCTCTTACCGTTTACAAAGAGGTGAATCTCTTGTCTTGTGTGATACTGTTGTTTTTCAACAACCTAATTGTTGTTGAAATGGTGCAGGCTTCAGTATGCCAATATCCTAGTCTTGGAGTGGCTGCAAAATTTCAGAAGACACGGACACTATATGTGAGGTAATGATCTAATAAAAGCTAGGTAGATTTGTATAAAAAGGTATCCAACTTTGGCCAAGTTTCTATTTTTGGTAACCAACCCCTTTTTCAGAGGAAAAAAACCATTAATTATAGATGTAAATTTTACTGTTTGATGTAACCTCCTAAGTTAACTAGAGGATTCAAGCCCGAGGTTGGCTTGTTTAACTTTTTCGAACTCGTGCTCGGCTCGTTTATTATGTATATTAGTTAATCTGCATACATTTATAATTATAGTTTATGATAATTTTTGTATATTATGTACCAAATATTACTTAGTTGTTTTTATCATAATGTTATAAAATTTTACTGATTAATTGGGCATAATAATACCTTGATCCAAAATTTTGAAATTAATAAAAAATCTTAAAAACTTTTGGGGTTGATAGTTGCTTTAATATGACCTTGTTACCTACTTGTTGAAGGGATATACCATACTATAGAGGTGGTAATTTCGGCAAGCTGATCCTAAAGTGTATTCCAATGCTTGTTAAAAAAAAAAAAGATTTATCACGACTGGTTTTGTTGCTCAGCAATGCTTGTTTATGGAAGCATACATAAAGTTTGATTCTTTGTGACCAAAATCTTTGACATACACATGACTGGTTTTGTTGCTCAGCAATGCTTGTGCTGCAAATGAATTATCATCACCAAGAGAACGTTGCAGTGGTGAGGTGTACCTCAGGACCAGAAATGTGACGGAAGATATCGATGATTTGGCTGACTTTGTAGAGTGCCAGAAGGACAAGGATTACGTCGGTTGGTTAAAGGATCGGGAAAAATTCCGAGAGTGGAAACTAGCAAAACGGGTCAAACGTAGGTGGGAGAAGAGGAAACAAGCATGGAGATCCACGATGGGGAAGACATAAGGTTGGCTGTGAATGGTTTTTATGTCGATGGCCACTCATCAAATTTGTTTATGGTGGGTGACCCATTGCCAAGTATATAACTGTATAATCACTCAAAACATGTAATTTCGAAAGAAAATTGTACCCATTAATCGCTTTAAAACGCGCCTGACTGGGTCGTTAATGGCTTGGTTGGATCAGTGTGGGTCGTTAACGGCCCGGTTGGATCGAAACATTTTGGGTTATTTAACTGATTCGTCGGTTCGAAACGGACCGAGTCATTATCGGGACCGGCGGGTCAAAAGGGGCTAGGTTGTTAACGGGCTCAACTGGTTTGAAGCGGTCTGGGTCATTAACTGGCCCAGTATGGTTGAAACAATTCAGGTCTTTAATGGGCGCGGTCAGGTTGAAACGGTCTGGCTCGTTTAAGGCCTGGGTCATTAACTGTCCCGGTTTGGTTGATTTTAATTTTTATTTAGTTATTCATTTATTTTTTTAAATTTTAATATTGTTTTTTATTTTTTTTAGTTTGGGTATTTTTTTATAATTTTTTTAGTTTAATGTTTTTAAGTCATCATGATTCGAACCGTTTCTGACCTAATTCCTAAGTCCTAACCTATACTCATCATACCCTTTTCTAATTTACCCATTTTAATCCAAATCCATTCCAAACCCATTGTAACCCAAGCTCATCCTAAATCACCCATTTTAGCACCCCTAGCCTAGTTGTATATAAGAGTTAGGGTTAAAATTTAGAAAGAAGTTTGATGCAGAAATTAAAACTTTTATATGAAGGGTTGTAAAACTCATAAAACAAGCACGACTCCGAGGTGTTCCTTTTTGTAAGAAATTGTGTGCAAGAAGAGTCTACTTGCACACAATTTTTATAAATCAAATATCGATTTAAATTGTAAGTGGGTAAAAAATTGACGCACATAAAGCGGCACCTTCATTTTAGAGATATTACCACGTAATGCACTCACAGACGAGTTTTATTTGATCATATATATATATCTTAATTTTATATGTTCTAAATGTTTTATAATGTAACGGAGATATAAAAGTTGTATAATTAGAAATATAAACAACGATACAATTAACATTTGAATGCTTGTAGTGGTAATGAGTTCAAGTTTAAGCTTTTATAATTACAAGTATGGGGTCCAAATTCATAAGATTAGAACAATTAGCATATAATTATAATAAATACAGAGTTTAGTTCCGTTTGGAAAGGAGGCCAATAGTGTAGGCTACATGAAGACCAAGTGCAAGAATGACCAGAGCACTAACACCACATTCACCAACGCCTTCCTATCTTCATTCACCATCCAACTGATGATCTTCTTGTTATCCGAGTCTTCATCATCAACTAATGCTTCTTTTCCTTTGTCTACTTCTCCAACTACATTGTCTTTTCTCTTTCTTTGCTTCTTGGGTTGTGGGTTGTTTGGTTGGTGTATGTGAAGAAGTGGGCTTTAGTTGTGGTGGTAAAGTGTAAGGTGTAGTTCGAGGTTTCTTTTCCTTCGGTTCTGTTTTAGCATTGGGTAGCAATAGCACCTCTTCTTGCTTAGTTATTCTGAATGGTTGTTCATTTGTTTTAGGTGGAAGTTGGGTGGTTGGCGGAGGTGGTGGTGGTGGTGGGGGTGGGGGTGGTGGCGGCGGTGGGGGTGGGGGCGGTGGTGGGGGCGGTGGTGGGGGCGGTGGTGGGGGCGGTGGTGGAGGCGGTGGTGGTGGCGGTGGGGGGGCGGGGGGTGGGGTGGTGGCGGTGGGGGAGGTGGAGGTGGTGGTGCAGTGGTGGTCTTCCTAGGCATTGTAATTGTTAGTATGCCACCATCAAATTTGGCACGAATACCTCTCATTTCACAGTTTTCAGGAACTCGATAATCTTCCTGAAAGCGACTCCATTTGTTATCCACAATCAAACGCTCCCCACGGACTCTAACGATATTCACATCTTCAGTCGTCACCTTAATGTATTCCTTTTGAAAACCTTCAAAGATCGATTACAAATTAATTCGGTCAAACACTAACTACTCTATTGCTAGTTTTTTTTTTGATGAAATTAACAAAACCACTTTTCTAGCTAGCAAATAAAGTTAGAAAATATATAAAATGAAACCCAACTTAAAAGATAAGATAAAGTTGGTGATATGAATTTACCAGGGAGATATAGAAGAAGAGTGTCATAACCATCTTCTTGTCTCCATTCAGACATGGGGTTTAAAATCTTCATACACCCGACCGGTGATCACCGTGGTTGACGGCTGGGATTAACTCTACCACCCCTTCCTCTCATGGCCATTCGTATTGTATGTTAAACCTTGTTGGTTTTGAGTTTGATGTGTTATTGAAAGATAGAAGGGGAATGGGTTGTATATGTGTGTGGGTATGACATATATGCATGCATGTATATATATGGTGTGTGTTGATGCATGAAAGATATTTTCATGGTTAGGATTTATGTTTACTTGATGGTGAAGGTATTCCAAAATGTTTGCATGATGTAGGGGGTATGTTATGTATTCTTGTTTGGGAGTTCAATTAAATAGATGTCCTCCTTAGAGTTTACTTGACCCAACTTACATAACTAGTAGAATTGTTATCCATGAAGCAATCCGTTTGTTTGTAAGGGAAACACGTACATGATTTTTTTTTTTTTCATGATAGTTTATTGAAATGAATAAAGAATAAAAATTTGTGCCAATCTTACAAATTGTTTAATTTCAATTCACACTACGTACAAAACTTATGGGAACTCTTGAAGGGATCGAATAATATATAATTAAGGGGAGTTTAAACACACATGAATGATTGATAGTTATACGTTTAGACTTGTTTAAAAGTTGTTTGTATCATATATATTTATTTATGTTGAAAATAATACCAAAATCCAATTTCTCCTTCAGTTGGTGACTGTAGGTCCATTGGGCCGGGCTAAAGAAACTACAATCAACGACAGGAGCCCAAATTCATTGAGCTAGTTGCAAACAACAAAAATCACTAACTAATCTTCCTATCAATTTGTACCATATCCAAACGATCATACTATCATCTTAAAGTGCCTGACATGAAGGCTTAAACAATTAGATATGGTAACACGTAGGAGTTCATACAAAGAGAAAGTATAGGGTACAAAGTTTCTTAATGTGAGAAGTGTAGAAAGCCACCACATATTGACACGTGTAAAACCATGGTTAACTATACCTAACTCAAAACACCCTTATTTCCTTCCTTTTTGTGGCAGATCTGAACTAACCACTCTTCTCACAAACTTTATCTTCATCTTCATCACCCTTCTCACAAACTTTATCTTCATCTTCATCATCTGATCCACTAGAAGAGCTCGATCCCTCATCAATATAGATGGTTTATACTCCTCATCATCACCTTCCAACCCACCTTTTTACCTTTTTTATTCTCTTTTTTCGTAATCGGAACCGAACCCGACCTCAATCGTTGTTCGACTTCAACCCGACCTCAATCGTGGCTCAGATCTAGTCACTTCCCTCTATCTTCGGAGAAGACAACCAAGCCAACATATCTGTATCTCTGGCTAATCACAAAACAAAGGAAAAAGAAGAAAAAAAGACAAAAAAACAACCAATCCATAAAAACCTTACCCAACTGTGTGTGAATATAGTTGTTTGTTTGTTGGAGAAAACAAAGGAAAATAGGAAAAAAGTGAGGAAAAGGTGAGTTCTAATTATACTAAATGCGTTTTACAAAACCAAGTGCGTTTTACAAAAACCACATTTTACAAAAACCACATTTTACAAAAACCAAGTGCGTTTTACAAAAACCAAGTGCGTTTTATAAAAAACCAAGTGTGTTTTGTGAAAACCAGTTTAAATAGTGTTTAAAAAACCAAATGCGTTTTATAAAAAAACCAAATGCGTTTTACAAAAACCAAATGCGTTTTACAAAAACCAAGTGCGTTTTATTAAAAAACCAAGTGTGTTTTGTAAAAAACCAGTTTAAGTAGTGTTTAAAAAACCAAATGCGTTTTATAAAACAACCAAGTGCGTTTTATGATTTTCTGTTTAACAGTTTCTGATCTTCATCGTCTGAAACTTTTTTGAAAGCCATTTTTTTCTTTAATTCTTCTATTATCAACATCGTTCGTTTCTGTGAATAATACATGCGTTGATAGTGATTTTTGAATATGATTCGACTAACTTTATCGACTGAATTATCATACTCTGTTTTTTTCTATTTTTGCAAATACGTTTTGATTTTGTTTGTAATCGAATGTTGTTTATTGTTTAATAATTTCTGAACGTTTAATCGAGTTGAAAACGATGAAAAATCAGGTTCAATCGTTTGAAAATTTTTGCATCGATTATGTCTGTTGTTATGATTTCACAGAAATTTAAACGTGTTTTTCCTAATTTACCTTGGTTAGATTAACCCAAATGTGTTAGGATTGTTAAT
>JAUTDX010003425.1:0-41512 GCA_030844895.1 Ambrosia x helenae | reverse complement strand
CAGAGGTCACCGGTCCGGTGGCTAGCGCCGGTAACCATCCCTCGGTGAGTTCCTTCCGACCCGATAACATAACCGGTAATCATCCTCCTCTTTTGAATCCGATAACCACCGCACACCCTCCTTCACTTCTGTTCTAATTAAACAGCGACCACATTCGTTTGTTATTACCCATCAATGAGTAACCAGCTCATATCCCGTCGTTTTATTCCGAACGATCAGTGACCCGAGATGGAGCTGGGTTCGGGTTAGGGTTTAAGTGCCAATTGGGTAGGAGGGTTACAAATCAGGTCGGTTGAAGGCGGAGGAAATGGGTGGTCGTTTGGTCGGGTTAGGTTTGGGTACGGTGGGTTGGAAAGGACGGCAGCGGTCGTGATAGATGAAGAAGGTGAAGGTTTTGGGTAGGGTTTGGTGGGATGAAATGCAAAAAAAAAAAAAGCAAAAAAAAAATGGTTTAAAATTGAAATTGGTCCACCACCACCACATGAGGTCAAAAGCAAAAAAATAAAAATAAAAATAAAAATAATAATTAAAATAGGTTTTGGATGAAAATGCAAAAGGAAAAAGTTTGGGCGTATGGACAAAAATACCCCTGACTTAACTGGGTTTTTGTTAACTAAGTTAGTTCTGATGACTAAAATGGCAAAGAAATGAAACCACAGGGACACAGTTACAACAAAAAAAGCTTTAGATGAAAGTGACAATTTTTGACAAACCACAGGGACTAAATTGGCAATTAACTCTATATATAATTTTTAAGTTCCAATTTTATTCTCTTTTATTTTTTATATTTTTTTGTTATTATATGGGCTAATTTTTGGGTTAAGAAGTTTTCAGGTTGTGGGCTTGTTGATAATTAAAAGTCCAAGATTTGTATTTGTTGGCCCAAGTGTAGCACCCATGGAGAAGCCCAGCTGATGGATGTTGTGTTTTCTCAGGAGTGATCTCATTCGTTTGTTGTGTCCACGTTGACAATCCGGGTTGAGATTAAGATCCTGTGGTTGAGAAAGCTTCAGATTGTGCTTTCTCAACATCTCTCTCTTCTATGTAAAGAGAGCTTCGTCTTCAGTTCTAGGTTAACACCATGAACATATATCTCTCTTATATTCTATCTCTCACCTTCATCCCAATCGATTCAATCATAAAGATCAGTTTGGTTTATTGTTGATCTTTTACGTCTTGTATAAGATCTTGTGTTTGTATCTGTAAACCTTTGGTTTTAGATCTTGTGTATGGTTCTTAGAGTCGAGTGTCTGGTCTGGTTTAGGTGTTAGGTATTTCTTTGTAACCTTAAGAGTCATTGTATGTTCTTTGATCATAATAAAGCATTTGAGTATTTCTTTGTTGATACCATGATTTCTGACAATCCCAATATTAAAGTATGAAAAATGATAAAGATCTTAATATGTAAATTAAAAATAGACACTTTTAATTTATTTTATTAAGTAATCGTGTGTTTGTAGGAGACAATAATTTATTACTGATTAAAAGGGAAAATGTCAAGCATGAAAATGGTAGTTGATGAATGTCTTCTTTGTACTCTTGTTTCAACTTCGATAATATTTCCATCTAGTTCAACCATATAGAAACATTGACACCAACATCTACATCACGTATCAAAATAATATCCAAATTGACCATTATGTGTGAAAAAGCAAATAGAGTACGATTAATCACTTCTTATAATTCGGCTTTGTATGAAACCGACACAGGTCAAAATCGAAAATTTAAAAATATAAACTAGTAAATAAGCCACTTAATGGTTAGGTTTTTTTTTTTTTTTTTGGTTGCAAAAAACACGACAAGACAATAGTCTTCGATTGCCGGGTTACTTTTGAGCTATTGAAATTTTACTATACTATGAAAACGAAAACTTGATTCAAACTGTACCTCACCGGTGCTTAAGTGGAGTTAGCAAAGAACTATATTTTGGTATATTTATAATCAAGTATCATATACGTTTGTTATTTTCATTCCAAAGATACTAAAATTCTATGATATAGAAGATGTACCATATTTTATTTGTTTGTAACATATCCTAAACCAAAAGCTTTTTTTTAACTGTGAATTTTATATCAGTGACCCAATGTCACACTGTCTAATCGGCAGCCCTAGCCAATGTCTGCTTCATACTATGTTGTCTTAACGGGTCTGCGCTGGTGTATCAGACTTGGTTACGGCGCTCCCCGGGAAATCGTACTGCCTCTACACGAGTTTCCTCGCTGGATTAACAGTCGGATAAAAACCGGAATGCGACTCAGGATCGAACGCTACTTGGTGCGTTTGTCACCATCATTGTCTGGATGCCATAGAAAATAATGAGGAGAGTAGGAATCGAACTTGGGTCACAAGAACACCAAGTCTTTCTCCACCACTCCACCACTACCTCATTGGCTCCTAAACCAAAAACTTCTTATTGTCTTGTATATATAACTATAAAACTATAAGGATATAATTATAAAATTTATAATAATCCATATTTTAAGAATGGCCATGTCACTAGTAGTGTGGCATCAGAGGTCGTGGCGACCGTTAAGTCCCTTGCTTTCTTGTGGCTTAAAATAGCTCTAGATTTAAAAAAAAAAAAAACTTGAGTGGAAAGATTGAGTTTGTTATCCTTTGTATATAGTGTAACGGTTTTGGAGACGGTTCTTTCTTAAGGATTAGCTTTCTGTTTTTTTAATGAAGTAAATATTCAAAAAAAAATATATATATATAGTAGTGTGACATCTCAAAGTTGATTGAGGTTAACATGGCAACCTTTTTTTTTGGTGGGATTGTGGCATGAAATTATGTGAATTTGACTAGAAACTTTTTTCTTATCAATTACTTTTATTTAAAAAAACATTAAATATGATTTGAAGATAATTAGTTTTTACCCGCCTCTCCTTTAAAAAAATTACGTCAAAACATAAGCCAATTTAATTTGTACTGACACGAACGTATATAAAGATAAAAACAAAGAAAAAAATTAAAAACGCAAATTTACACGGTGACATAAGGTAAAACTTAACGAAAGACAAACCCGAACTTTCCAAACCATAATCATATACCTTCCAAACCATAAAAAAGATTATTGAAAACATATACTTTCCAAACCATAAACCATATTTCCCTTCACCACCACCGTCTCCTCAACACTACAACCATTTCCTTTGTTTTTTACAATATCCGTCCACTCCGCTTATACTCTCCGTTACGATACCATCGTCACCCACCAACCGCCACTGGTCCATGACCCTGTCATCGAATCCGTCACCGCTCACAGGTGTGTGCAACTGCAACCGATGGCGACGATGGTAGTCCTGCTGGAGGAAGGAGTTTTAAAAATTTTCGGCAGCCAAATCGGTCTGTTCCAGCTGTGTCGCAATATTACATCATCATCTCCCGCCACCACCTATTTCTCTCGTCTGTGATATCCACCTGGGGTTTCCGACCAGCCTCACACCTTCAAAAGAATCAAAACCCAATTTTAGTTTCAACCCATGTCGTGCCTTGTGTTTAAAGCACTAATCAGATAAAAGATGCGTGAATTATAAGTTATAACACCCTTTTAGTTATATATATTTATATTGTCGAATAGGTGCACCAATCACATGCTACAACCTTCAACGTGCACCAATAAATTGTTATGTATGATTGATGGCATTCTCGTAATTAACATTAAAATGAAGGGCTCTTAGCTAGAAACTTAGGGTTGTTGAGATAAACGATGTGTGACAGTGGGTATGTTTGGCAAAACTAGCTGGTGGCTAGGGCCGGTAGCTGGTAGCTACAAGCTGTTAGCTGGTAGCTGAAAGCTTTTTAAATATATTTTGGTGTTTGGCAGGGTAGCTAGAGCTTTTAATAAAATGTATAAAATGACCAAAATAGACCATAATTAAAAACTTGTGAAGAAAGTTTTTATTTTATTTTTTAAAATAGAATGGGTATTTGTGTCATTTACTAATTAAAAGCTTGTAGCTAGTAGAGCTTTTTCTTAAAAGCTACTACTAGTAGCTTTTCACTATAGAGGTTTTTCTCCAATCTAAAAGCTCCTTGCCAAACATACCCTAAAAGCTACTACTAGTAGCTTTTCAGTATAGAGTTTTTTCTCCAATCTGAATGGTTAAGAGACTCTGAAGGGTTAAGAGCTTAATCATTCAGCATTCCTTATTAGCTTAATGATTCAGCACTTATTCATTCCATCCAGATGCTGAAACAAACAGTCTGAATGCCGAATGATTCAGATCTAGATCTGAATGGTTAAGAGGCTACCAAACAGCCTCTTAGTGATCATTTGGATTATTAATTTATTTACTAGTGGGATGCCCGCGCGATGCGGTGGGGCGACTTATTTTTTTTTCGTAGGATCGTTGTGGTCTCCAGATGTCATGAGCGTTACATATCACAATTAAACAATAAAAAACGCATGACTATCAAAATATTAAAATTCGAACACAAGAATAGGAAAATATCAGTCATGAAGATAGTAACTTAAGAATAAAGTTCGTATGTCGACCAACTGCATCGTAATGAAATCAACTTTTGTTACATACACCAACTACATTATTCGACCAGCAGTCTTCATCATTGAGACTCTCATAAAAAGAGAGACCGAGGAGTTTCATCTTCCTATATCACTACTCCATCTTCCTCTTTCACCGAGAGTTTTATTTCCGTTTTATATTCTGTCACTATTACATCTACCACAACAGCTTAGGGCACTAAAACAATATAAAAAAATTAAACTATACAAAGCATGTTAACTTGACAAACTCTATTTAGTTCTCTTGATGTTATAGATCTAGTAGTTTAGTAAAAAAAAAAAAAAAAAAAACTTGAGTTATATGAATAAAACCGTCTTCCAACCTGTTACTAAATTATTCTAACACGTTACTTTTAATAAACCCTTAATATTATTATTATGGTTGCCGTCTAGGAAAAAAAACTATTTTGATGCTATCAAATTTAAAAGTGTTC
The DNA here is from genome assembly GCA_030844895.1 of Ambrosia x helenae. Taxonomy (NCBI): domain Eukaryota; kingdom Viridiplantae; phylum Streptophyta; class Magnoliopsida; order Asterales; family Asteraceae; genus Ambrosia; species Ambrosia x helenae. The sequence goes on along the minus strand of JAUTDX010003425.1, from coordinate 36,553 downwards.
ATGAACCAAATTTTATGATAGCGATCAGAAATAGGTTTTAACGTGCATGGATGAAGATACTTACAAGATTTGTGTTTTCAAAGACGTCACAACACTTTGGGTATTGCTTCCAATGTGGTTTGATGTCAAAGAGCATGGGAAAGTGTTTTAAGATTTTCAGAGAAAAATCATGAACTATCAATAAAAGATGAACAATAGTGAATAAGATATATGAATATATTTCGTATTTACTTACCAGATTAAAGGTCGTTTGGAGTGTTCCTTCCCTTGGTCATTGTAGAATGAAAGAGAGAAATGTGACGTTAGTAACTAATGTATGAGGGAAGTAGAGAAAAGTGAAAGTTTGTCATCTAGGATATGAAGAGTCGGTTAGCATTAGTAAGGAAGAAGGTTTTAATGGTTATGATTACATATTTATTTGAAATTTAGTTATACATATAACTTAAAAGGTTTGTAAATGTGCATTATCATTTGTAATTACTTAAGAACAATTAATCTTATGTAAAATGATATTCTCTCTATTTCATCTAATTTAATACTCCATGTAGAAAGACCATTTTTAGCCCTTTACTAACTTCACAAATTGCTGTACTATTACTTAATTTTGGTTGGAATCATTCCCTCATACTTTATAATATAGTATATATATTGTTACCATTGAGTCATATAGTCGGAATTACTAAGGGGGACAGGGCACTTCACGGGTAGAGGTTCTCGGCTACATTTGCTGCACAGCAACACTGTCACCACCCCCTATGCAAGGTTGCAGATTCGATTATCACGGCAACATGTTGCCAAAAAGGAATTGTGGTTTATGTGTTATCCCATTAAATTTTGACCACTTCTCCACCGATTATAACCTTTATATCCATTTGAAACCGCTATGTACTTTATCTAAAGTGCCGCCAATAGTTTTGTGGTTTTAGAATACTTTAAGTTCAGTTGACGTGGCGAAGCGGGACTACGGGAGTGATCAAGGCTAGAGTAGTTAACCCTGAGTGCTACTTTAGTACTTCCCTCCTAATATAAAATGAGTAAAGTAGCCGATAGCGTAAGAGGTGGCAATTTAATCGTGTTGGTTTGAGCGCATAAAACTTAGAACCATCCACACACACATAACAAAAACCCAAAAACCCACTCACCGACTCTAATTCATCTACAAACATCCTCAATTATTATAACCGATCAGTTTAGGTTTTTTCAATTTCCATTTTATGTAAAAATTTTATTATATAATAATAATAATAATCAATCAACTTCAATGGAATCGCTCTGCTTTCACGACGCAACATCACCGACTTCATTGATGCTCGAACTCTTCACGTTCGCACTGTACGTCAATTCTTTCATGTAGTTGTGTTTATTGTTTTTATTTTTATTTGCTGTGTAAAATCGTTAATCTGGTTTGTTTAGTTGTAAATTAGTGTTGGTGAGACTGTTGAGAATGTGTTTTAATGAAATGAAGTTGTTTATGATTGTTAGATGTTTAGAGAAGAATAGGTTGAAATATTAATATTTGTTTAGAGGTTTTATGTGATTGTTTGATGTTTGTTTGAGTTGATGATCAATTAGTACCTTGTTTTGCTGAGTGAAATCATATATTTCACCTTGTTTTGTTTAGTTGTGAATTTAGTTTTGGTGAGAATGTGTTTTAGGAGGCGCACGCCTCAAGGCGATTCGGTAAGAAAACGAGTCTTAGGCCGGCGCCTCAGGGGTGTTTGATGTTTTAGACTTTTTGTGTCAATTTCAAGCATTTTCATGTCTTTTTTTTAATGTTTGTTTTTTGATGATCAAAGTAGTTAGTATTTCATTTTTTTGTAAGATATATAATATTTATATATAACAAATCTTTTTAATTCCGCCTCGGGTTTACACCTCGGTTCGCCTCGAGGCACGATTCCGTACTTCTAAACCTTGGTTTCACTGAAATGAAACTGGAATTATATGTTCCTATGGCTTTTTCTTGATTGCTAGACTTATGAGAGAGGAAAAGTTGATGCAAGTGGTTTTTCATAATTGTTAGATGTTTATTTGAGTGGCAATCAGCACCTTGTTTTGCTTAGTTGTGAATTTAGTTTTGGTGAGACAGTTGAGAATGTGTTTTAGGTTTTGTTTTGTTGAGTTCTTTCATGATTTTAGATGTTTATTTGAGTATCAATCGTCACCGGTCATGTTCTGCCATTTTTTGTTAACTTCATTCACTTGTTCTGGTTATGGGATATTTGGCACTGAGAAATTTTGTTAAATTCTGACTACTACTGAGTTTATAATTTGCAGGATATAAATCGCGGTCTGCAGTTGCATTCATCCTTCCTTAGAAGGCTTTCTCTAGAAAGAGAGCTGGAGGTGTGTACTGTGTGTTTAAATCTTGGTATATCTCGCGGTATACTTTTCAAACGGAATTATAATTTCGATCAAGCGTGTTTGTATTCTTTCAGGGCATCGGGATGTGTAAACACTATTGCTTGGAATTCAAGTGGCTCACTATTGATATCTGGATCTGATGACACTTGTGTATGATTTTTCATCTGTCTTCATATTATTATGACTACCTTTTATGATGGTGAACAACCAAGTATTATCATGTTATGGACCTGAATGATGCATATATGGGACATGTTCATCAATATATATGGTTTAATGGTTTTCACTTAGTTTTGCAGAACACGTGTATAAAAAACAACCATTAGTCATGCAATGCTTCTGCATTTTGTTATATATGCTTTGGTGGCTTATGATATGAAAGTAAAGGCTTGAAATAAAAATGCTCCATTTTATCACAGATTAATCTTTGGAATTATCAAAGCCGCAAACTCTTGCATTCCATCGACAGTGGTCATACCGCAAACATATTTTGTACGAAATTTGTTCCTGAAACATCTGATGAGTTGGTTGTATCTGGAGCTGCTGATTCTGAAGTAATACCTCAATCTTGGTCCTGAAACATCTGATAACATGATGCTTACATCTGATGAGTTGGTTATATTTTTGCGTTTACTGTAAATCCAAATTATTGACTGCAGGTTCGACTATTCAATTTGTCTCGCTTAGGAAAGAGGCGTGTTGAAGATAGCGCCATCAACCCATCAGCACTATTTCAATGCCACACTAGGAGAATTAAAAAATTAGCTGTAAGATATATCTAGTCCTTATTCCGAAGTTATGTTTCAAGATTTGATGTTAGGTTTGAATATAAATTTGGTTTGTTGTGGAAGCTACTTGATTCCTTGGGCTCCTTCTTTACCGTTGCAGGTAGAACCTGGGAATCCAAATTTGGTATGGAGTGCCAGCGAGGATGGAACATTGAGACAACATGATTTTAGGGAGTGCAGTTCCTGTCCCCCTTCTGAATCGTCTCACCGAGAATGTCGCAATGTATTAGTAAGTATATTTATGGTCTATTACTTACCGAAATTTTGTATTTTCACCTGATATCGGACTTCATATGAATTATGTTTGGATGTAAATGCTTAAATCTTGCTTTTGCACTCCTTTGAAATTGTTGATTGTGAATTGGAAGTGGGCACAGCGATCTATTTAGCCGGATGACATGAATCTTATATTTTGAACATTAAATTTGGTAGTTGCACCGTTAGTAGAGGTAAGGACTTAGGAATCTTAAGCATGCCAGTGGTCCAGTGGGAGATTATGATGAGCACATTGCACATCATGGCATTCAAGCAACTCAGTTTAGCTTCTTAACAATATGGAAGAGGAGAGAACAGAAGCCTACGCAACTCCCACATATAATATGAATATGTATATGAGTAGTCTTACCATCACATGAACTATGATTTGTCATTACATTAACAGGTGAAAATGGAACAATGTTTTCAGTTCAGTGATTTGATGAGGGTCTTGAGGACATTCTAGGTAATTCCTTATCTAGCTGACCCTTGATGAAAGACAGAATGCTATCTTCAAAATTTAACTCTCTAGTAGCAGTTGTTTCCTCTTTGATATCTTATACAATTTTCATCAAAGTTAACATTGATTAGTTTCTCAATCACGTTACTCCTATTGTTGAAGACTGTAAGCTTTGAGAATCTCACAGTTAGTTTCTCAATCACGTTACTCCAATTGTTGAAGATTGTAAGCTTTGAGAATCGCAGAGTTTACCATGTAGGCATCTTTATCAGTTTCAGCCTCGAACTTGCTCAAGTGATTTCTTTGATTCCGAATAAGGCACATACTCTGAAATCAATGAAAAAAGCTTAGGTTTGGTCTTCTACCATTTAGATGGCAGACTTGTTTAGGGTGCAGTTGGTTGCGTTCATTGCTTCAGCCTCCACGCAAGTAGCATGGTTCTAGTTGCTTCTATCAACGTTTGATTTCTTCTTTCAGCTACTCAATTTTACTCTTTAGTTCTTTGAGTTCTAATTACCGAGAAACTTGTTAGATTCCATTTTCTTCCCGAAAGGCTTCTGCCATATGCTAAAATTATTCATATGCTGAAATTGTTCAGCATGTGTAGTATTTTGAGATTCTAGAGTTGAATGTTATTGTTCAGATAGAAGTTACCTGTATCAGTATTGCTTTATTTTTTTTCCCTTTTCTTACCCGGTCTTATTTTGTTGCTCATTTTGTTTTTAATTATTTTAGAATTTAGACTCGCCATTTACAGGTCTGGCAAATCTTTTTGTCAATGCCGTCTTTTTTCATTAGTTGCCTTTTTTCCCATTTATTATGCTTGAAAATGTTAAATGTCCTCAGTTTTTGGTTTTATAATGCTGATATCGACCGTTGTACCTGTCTTGAAGTCTTCACCCAAAAACCAAAATTGTTTTTGACTGTCTGCTCATTGACGCATTAGGTGTCCTATGAGCTGATACACACTGCAATCTCATAATTTTGTGTTATTGTTTATTTCGTTGGTGTGGCTTATTCAGTTCCTATTAAAATACTATTTGCATTTACTTGGCAAGCCAGATTGTTTTGCATTTTAAAAGCTCTTGATTTACATCATAAGTTGTTTTTAAGTTCAGTACTCTATGAACTTTTTGTAGAGATCTAAACACTGTTTATTAAAAGTCAAAACATATCATTCTCTTTTCATGGTAGGTTGCCAATTTGCTAGCCTTCCATTGTAGAAAATTGCTGTAGCATTCTTCTATTTGATGTTGGAGTGAACTATGTTTGACACTTTGACATCAGCCATAGGGTAGAGGTTTACGGTTTATCTATTCATCTTACTTTTAAGAAGTCATCATCCCCCGATGTTATGTGTTTGTCGTTAAGTTTATGCTCTTGTTGAATCTTGGCTTTCAATCTTTCAATTTATGCTTCAAGCATCCTATCTCTTACCTTGCTGTTGTGATCTAACTTAGGGATTTCTTCCAAGATGCAAGATGTTCAGCCTTTTCGTAATCGTAGCATTCAGTTGTAGCATTCAATGGTTGAAATGTTAAAATCTCTGATGCACCGAAACGTGATGCAGCACACGATTCCCGTCCCCGAAACGTTCAGGGTACCGAAACGCTAACGGGTACGGCCTGAAACGTTTCCCAGGCGTTTCTTTGACCGATTCGATTAGTCAACTCCGTTTCTGAAAACGTTTCCTTCTTCGGGTACCGTTTCTGTCACGTTTCCAAAAGGTTGAGGGTAGTTTTTGTCGCCTGAGATCTGTCACGTTTCTAGAAGGTTAAGGGTAGTTTTTGTCGCCGGAGATCTGGAAGAGCCGAAGCTGGTGGCTTTTACACGGAAACCGATGTAGACAAAAGTAAGGAGCAGGAATTCAGTTTAAAGTGATGGACGTTAGGGTTCGTTGTGGGCTTTTCATGGGCTTTTTTATGATTTCAGATAAGTGCACATATCTTTGTTGTGGGCTCTAGTTGGGCAGTCATGATTATTGGTGGTTGTCATGGGCTTTAAAGACCACAAAATGATTTGGGGACTTAGCGATGGGCTAAAAGCTCACTATTTGTAAACCTCCCAATTTAGTGCAAGTTTAGTGTAAGGATGAGATCGATACCCGTTTGTGGTACATTATCTATAATATATATTTATTTTTTTATGTATTTATTTTCGTACCCGTGCCGTACCCGTTTCTTGATTTGTTGAGTTTGGCCGTTTCCCGTTCCCGTACCCGTACCCGTTTCTCGTTCCCGTACCGGTTCCCGTGCAACATAGGTTAAAATCTACCTTTTAGTTTGTTGGGCCTTCTAAAGTAAATTTTGTAGCTACTAAACTTACCCTTCATGGTTTTTTTCCCCGGATGGGAGTGAGGTTGCTACATTATCATCCTTTAGCTTATCACTCTCTTTGCCATCATTTTGGTCTCATTCGCCATCAGTGTTGCATCTATCTTTGTTATCTGCTTTGCAGAAACAAATCAACATTGGGTGTATTCACCTTCTCCTTATTCCATTTTGTTTTGATGGTTTGAACTTGCCCGTGGTAACCGTGGTTCAAGAACGTTCCATACTACCAAAAAAATGTCCAATCAGTTTTAGCATTTCTCTGAACCAAAACCAAAGCATCTTCAGTAACAAGTCAAGTTCATGATTTTGTGACTAGTTCATACTCGGTTTTGGTGATCCATTGATCCCTATGGTAACTACAGTAAATAACTAGTCAAATACGCTCCCACAACAAAGGACGAGGGACGACCATTACCTTGGATCGTAAAAAGAGAGATATATGCATTGGCAACGACTTTTTGAAGATATTAACAATTTGATCACTTGTTGATATCAATTGTACACAATGATTACCCAAAGCAAGCTTTTTTCTAGCAAAATGAAAATCAACTCCCACACGCTTAGTCCTTGCTTGGAAGATAGGATTAGCTGAGAGGTAGGTTGCAACTAGATTGTCTCATCATGGAATAGGAGCCAAACTTGCATATAAAAACCAAGTTCATGAAGGAGAGCTTCCAACTGGTTAAGTCTTTTGTTAGCAAGAGTTTTGAATTTGGACTTAGTAGAGGGAAGAAAAATTGTGCATGTTTACGGGAAGTCCATGATCGGTGAAGGCATGAAGTTTGATCCGATTGCTTGTTTGAAATGGCGTGTAGAGAAGTAGAAGATTGTATGGAAGTGATAGTAGATAAGAGTTAAGCGTAAACACCCTAATTAGCGTTATGACATCAGTACAGTTTACAAGTATGAAACATGTGGCCCAATGTGATATTCTTGTAGCAAATATGTTTATTATTGTAGAAACACAAAGCTTAAACTGGAGGAATGATTTTTGTTTTTAAGCTGTCATCCAATATTTGAGTGTTAAATTAACTAAAGCTCCTAGTCACCTTAAGTACTTTAATCTGATGTTTATGCTAGTTGACCTGATTACTGATGTTTATGCTAGTTGACCTGATTAAATTGTAAGCTGAACTTAACTTCCTACGTATATATTTTTCCTTCACTTGCTTTTTGTTTTATGCCAGCTTGATTTGCGATGTGGAGCAAAGAAATCATTAGCTGATCCACCTAGACAGTCACTTGTGCTGAAATCTTGTGACATCAGCAGTACCAGGCCTCATTTACTCCTTGTTGGTGGGAGGTACTCTTTTGACTTTTCATCACTCTTGTCACTTAACTGTACACCCATTTTGTTTCAACCGTCTTATAGCTGATTTGTTTTCCAAATGTTTGCAGTGACGCTTTTGCTCGCTTATACGATAGACGCATGCTTTCACCACTTTCTTCTGGCCGCCACAAACTACCACCACCTCCTTGTGTTAACTACTTCTGCCCGGTGCATCTTTCTGAACATGTTAGTTCTTGTCAGTAGCTGCTTAACATTTTTTGTGTTACTATCAATATTTTAGTTATGTATAAAATGAAGCAATTCTTTTGCACCTCGTTATTTATGGTATAATTTCAGGTTTTCATTTTCTCCAATAGATGGTGGCTTTTAAGCTTTCAAAATGTTTCTTTATTCTTTTGCAGGGGCGCCAAGGCTTGCACCTTACTCATGTTACATTTAGTCCAAATGGAGAAGAGATTCTTCTCAATTATAGCGGTGAACATGTCTACTTAATGGATGTAAATCCTGGTATAATTCCTCCTTAACAGTTTTTTTCATTAATGCCTAGTTATAAGTTATAACCATGAACATACATGTTATTAACCACTTGCAAAATTTGTGTCCTTGTAGTTCAGGGAAGTTCTATGTGGTACACATCAGATGATGCAATGAAGTTTTTCAATCCAGCTACCATACTGAAGGAGGTGCAATCTAAACCGCCACTCTCTGATTTCCCAAATCGTTTTCCTGCAAAGAGAAACTTTACAGCTAAGGTATGCTTCCATTTTCAATTGTATTCTATGTTTGGTTTTATCACTAACAGAATTGTTGATGCTTGTTTTGAATCTAATGACTGTCTGACAGCTTGATCAATGCCGTAAACTTCTTCAAATTGCAGAGAAGTCTTTAAAAGAGGGAGCCAATTATTACTACGGTATTGAGGCTTGTAATGATGTTCTGCATGGTCATGGTCAGATTGGACACACACTGATGCTTGAATGTTTGTGTTTACGGGCGGCGTTGTTTCTGAAGGTCCACATAAAGCTTATATTTATATCTTTTATAGCTAACTACTCCGCTTTACCTCTGTTCATTCTTTTTGAAATTTGTAATTGTTTCAGCGTGATTGGAAAAATGATGTCCATATGGCCATAAGAGATTGTTTCAGAGCTTTGGAAATTGATCCTGCTTCATTTGGAGCCCTACACTGCATGTCTGAAGCTCTATTACAGGCAACTCCAAGTTTTGATCTTATATTTCTCGTAGTTACCTATGCTACAAACGTCGCATGACTGGGGAATTTTTTTTTTTGTTTCTATTGACCTTTATCTGTATATCAGTTGGGTAAACTCAAAGAAGCTATGGACTTCGTGATTGCTGCTCAGTTTGCAGCTCCATCTAATCCTGAAGCTGATGAGATAGTGGAGAGTATTAAAAAACGTATTAATACAGGTTAGTAAAGATCGCTTTTATACCGAAAAGGATATATTGGTATGCTAGTATATTTTCGCCATACACACTGTTTCACTATGTTTAAATATTGTATCCAAGTATTTTCATGTTTCTCCTGCCGTTCATGTTTTTTATTATTTTTTATGTTTAATTGGTTATATATTTTTTAGCGGAAGCTGAAGTTTCTAATAAGGCAAAGGAAGGAGGTCCTAACTCTGAAACAACACGAACTAGTAGAGTATTATCTCTGAGTGACATACTATATAGATCAGATGCGAGTAGTGATACTTCACAACCTACGTCCGACAGAGAAAACTCTGATTATGAAGAGGATTTGGAAGTTGATTTTGAAAATTCAATATCAGGTGACGAAAGCCATGATGCATCTAACAACTTTCACCCAACTTTAAATGTCAGAATCCACAGAAAAGGTGATTCAGCTAAGAATGCTTACCATACAAGTAGCTCATGTGGATCACCAAAATCGGCTTCTCCAAATGGCAAAAATACTCGTCAGGTTTCAGCTTTTCTCTCTGTTAATGTGTGATTTTATGCTGAAGTAGTTTTTGATTGATTAAACGATTATTCAATACTTATATGAGTATCATCCTTGCAGCATGAGAGGGCAATAGATATGAAGCAAAGATATATTGGTCATTGTAATGTAGGGACAGACATCAAACAGGCCAGTTTTCTTGGGCAAAAAGGTACTGTGTAAATTTTTTTTATCTCCTCTTTTGTCCTTATCTTTTACTGTTAGACTTGCATCATTTGATCAGACAGTTTGTGACATTAATAATTAGAAACTATGTAGTTTATCATCTGGCACATGTGGTTCATGTGTGGTACTTGAGCTGGAGTTTTTGGTAGGAGTTGGGTAATGGGTCAAATTGTTCACGTCATAATGGGTAAAAATTTTTATATTGGTCAACACATGTCAGGTTGACCTGTAATTCTCCCCCTGCCATGTGATTAAATCTAATCATTTTTTTTTTGTTAATATTCTGAATCTTTAGGTAAATGTTTTAACTAAGCAGTTAATGCGGTGGGAAATCGAATATCGGTCAAGGTCCGATATTTGATATATAGGTTATTGCGGTGGGATATCGGCGGGATATCGGTAATTTTAATATCATGTAGAATTTTAATATTTATATATTAACATAATATAAAACCTAAACATAGTCATATATAATACTAAATTACTAATAGTAATATCAAAAGTGAAGACTCCAAAGTGTCAATATATGAAATTTTATCTATATATAACCTAAAACATAATAATATATAATACTTACAGATTTGATGGCAGTCACAGACGAATGGTAGAAGAGGAAGGAGGGACATATCTGTCCATTTTAGGGTTTTGGAAGTGTTTTTGGGTAGCCGGGCTCTTAATATTTATGGGCTTATTCCAAAAAAATGATTATTATTGGCTTTTATTGTAATTTGGCCTATAAAAAAGCAAAACCTGGAAATGCGGCGCTATAACCGATATATGAGAATCAAAATATCGGTGGGATATCGGCAAATATCACCGATAATATCGGTACCGATATTTGCCACCGAATATCGGTGAGGGTCCGATAACCGATATCCCACTGATATCCCACCGATATCCCACCGATATTGACTGCTTAGTGTTTTAAGAAAGTAACTTTAGGCAACTTTAATCCATTTGACCAATTTCGTTTTAAGCTATTTACTTATTCCACCTTTGGAGACCAACATAAAATAACCGGCATAAAATGGTTGAAAATGCCACATATAGTTGGTGTTATATATTAGTGGCATTGGCCACACTACTCTTTGTAGAATTTGAAATACATTTTATCTTTGGATCTCGAGTCTTACCTCCTCAACGCTTAATTATCTTAATGTTTTTTGGTAACTTGCGTTAAAACATTATAATATTCTTAGTACTTATTGCATGTAGTTTGATGTTCATATTTTGTTAACTTTTATGGCAGGGGAGTACATTGCTAGCGGAAGTGATGATGGTAGATGGTTCATTTGGGAAAAGAGCACTGGCAGACTAATTAAAATGCTCAATGGGGATGGAGCTGGTATGTACACACATATACACACCCTTTCTACCTGAGTTTATTCTCATTTTTTGTTGGCTAATTCATTTTTTTTTGTTTTTGTTTTACTTTCAGTTGTGAACTGTGTGCAAAGTCATCCATTTGATTGTGTTGTAGCTACTAGTGGCATAGATAATACAATCAAGGTAACCAGCAGATATATTTATAGGTGGCAAAATGGGTGATCAGGCAGCTTGGGTACGGGTTTGATTGGCTTTTCCGGAAAACTATGTCAAAAAATATATGGATAATTAATATTTAGTGACATGTAGAAAACAAAAGTCGTATAAATCTAATCTTTTAAAGTGATTTATGATGCTTTATCTAAACAATACACTCCGGGCGAGTGGGCGACTTTCAACAACCCATTTCCCATTTAAGCTATTACTTTTTTATTTACACATCTGATCCATGAAGAGATCAACGATATTAACCTCACTCAAACGTTCATAAGTCAACTCGTAAAACTTACCACCTCTTATTTCTAGATATTTGTTCTTATATAAATGAGTATAATATAATTGGTTCAGTAGATGACAAATAGATATTTTGTGCTCAGATCTGGACTCCTCTTGCTTCAGTTCCATCTGTCGTTGCTGGAGGGGTAGCCGGGCCTGAAACTGCTAATATTATAGATACAATGGACGGCAATCAACGCAGACTGTCACATAACCGTGAATCATTGTTGTAAGTGCTACGATATATTGTTTTGTTTCGTTGTTATTTTACCTCTGGGGAGACCGCCATTTGGTTCATAATCCTACACTATATTAAAAACCGTTTTCTGTGCGCTTGTGAGAAAATATTTAATGTAATGGGTTTTAGACTCTTATATCTACAGGCCATTCGAGATATTAGAAGGGTTCCGGATGCATGAGTTTCCTGAAGGATCGTTGCGCCCATTTGAGTGTATACAGAGCTAGGTTCACCCAACCCTAAGGTAATGCATTTTGTTTTTAGGTATAGTTTCATATATCCCTCTCAAAACTTAGTAAAATATCAAATTTGCCCAGCTGTTCAATATCAAGTATATGATTATAACATGCATTAGGATATGAGAGTTTGGAGTGTAAAGAGAAAGGTAAGTGTATCATGGTCATATTACAAGTATTTTGTGAGATGAGTAAAGATGAAGTTGTTAATTTTTTGGATTGATATAACTGATATTAGGTTTTTTGGTTGGGTAAATATGATATTATGTTAGTTATAGACATAGATTCTGGGTTTTATTTTTTCATTTTTTAAGGTTAGTTTAGAATTTGACGATTTGAACACTTATGAGCACCATTGAACGGTATTTTAAGTTTTTTTAAGCTTATGCACCTAATACATTTAGGAATTCGACTCCCCTGGTATTTTTATTCTTGAGGTTAACCGTAAAGGATTGTTCGTTTAGTGCGTAATGAGCACCACTGAAAAAGGATCCGTCACTTTTTAATCATTTTACATGATTAATGTGATTACGTTAATAATCTTAACTTTAAAAGAGTCGATTTTAGAGGAGGAGGTTTCAAGCCATTCAAAAAGGTTCCATTTACTTTGACTGGTCTTCTTGTGCATTTCCGCAGATGGTTTTCGGTGGATATCGATTGAACCAGCTAATCTCCTTTCGAGGTCTTTCGGGACTTGGAAGTTTTTGTTCCTATTATGTTCATTCTTGATCCTTTGCATCATGGTTTGTCTTTTAGATTTTTGGCTCTCTATGTAAGTATCACATTCTCTGCTCCTACAAGATCAAACTTATATGTACAGTTTAATAGTTAAAAAAAAATGAAATACCAATAAAACCACATGTACACAGAAGCGTGGATTAAGATGTGTACTAGTGCCTGTCCCATTGCACTTATCGTGGATGCAATTTTATTAAAGGGTTGATTTTAATGTTATACGAGTTCGGTATGTGTGAACCTCTACATACAAGCAAGGTAGACTTCTAGGTGAAGTGTGACAATTCTGACCCGGTTAACTTAAAATTGATTAGGGTTGTCTTTTCGTATCTAATAGACCGAATAAGTAAATGTTAATGCTTAGAATTATTTTATATTGCGACTCATAAGATATGAAATCGCAAGATAATTGGTTACATAACCGTCTTATATATGATTGTAAAAAGTCTTGCGTATCATTGTGAAAGCAGTCTTATGTATCATTCTTAAAGCATGTACAAACCGTCATATTTCTCTTTTCAGATCAAGGTCACGATTGTGGTCTTTTTAATTTCTATTAATGTTTGTCATATTTCTCTTCAGATCTAGGTCACGATTGTGGTCTTTTTAATTTCTATTAATGTTTGTACTTAAAATTACAAAATGGGTTGGGTTTTGTTTCCGAAACAAGTTTTTTACAAATTGGATGATAATAAAGATATTTTTACGTGTTTCACGGTTATGATGATAAGATACGTTATGATAAGTTTTATAGAGGTGGCTAGCAGGCGGGTTCAGTATTGGTACAGTTCGTGTCGTATTTGTACACCGATATAGAATTCAAAATAGAAAAAATAAAAAGTACTAATATGCCTAAAATGCCTAAAAGGATATATAGTAGATAGTAGATAAAATATAACATGTCATGCTAGTATAATAAATAGGAAAACTGGAAATAAATAATCCCAACTATTAATTATTGGCCAATAACAGTCCCAACTACGAAAATCACCAATATTGATCCCAACTTTCGACATATTGGAAACCAACGGACCCAAACTAACGGAGTTAGCCTCCGTTAGTGTGATGCTGACGTGGCATGCCACGTTGGATGCCACGTAGGATCATTTTGCCACGTGGCATGCCACGTAGGATGCCACATAGGATCATCTTGCCACCTAAGCATGCCACGTCAGCATCACACTAACGGAGTTAGCCTCCGTTAGTTTTGGTCCATTGGTTTCCAATATGTCGAAAGTTGGGACCAATATTGGTGATTTTCGTAGTTGGGACTGTTATTGGCCAATAGTCAATAGTTGGGATTATTTATTTTCATTTTTCCTAATAAATAATATTAAAAACATTAAGCAACTTATATTTTGACCACCTCGAGACGTAAGAATAAAAGTAATAATTTTATTAATGAATTAATAAAAAATTATATGGAAAACAAAGAGAAAAAGTGGCGAGAATGAAGAAATAGAAAAGGACAAAAAAAAAACTAAAGATACAAAAAGCGAAAAACAATAGAAAGCTTAGTAATAATTAGAGAGAATTACACCGATTGTCTTTTAGTTATTTGAAAAATTGCACCTCATGTCCTATACGTAATAAAGAAATAGAGAAGGACCAAAAAAAAACTAAAGATACAGAAAGGGATAAACAATAGAAAGCTTAGTAATAATTAGAGAGAATTACACCGATTGTCTTTTAGTTATTTGAAAAATTGCACCTTATGTCCTATACGTTAATTTTTCACTCCTTTTGTCCTTTATTTTTTGAATTTGCTACAGCATCTGTCCTTTATTTTATAAATTTGCTAAAATGTTTTCTATTAGTTGGGTTAGGGCCTGTTTGGTAGTCTCTTAATGAGACTCTGAACCATTCAGCTCTGAATGGAATGGTTAAGAGCTGAATATTCAGACTTGGTATATAGCTGAATCTTTCAGCACTTAATCATTCAAAGCCTCTTAACCATTCAGACATTTTAATAATTCATCACTTAATTAACCAAACAGCCCCTTAACTTTAATAAGCTCAAATGTTTATTACTCCGTATATCAAATTAATTACACCCAAACTTTATATAATGAACTCTTATGTTTTTTTGCATGGGATATTATGATACTTATCGAGTCTGTTTTATGTTAAAAGTAATTCTTCTTGGAATGCATTCAAATGTGTTTTTTTCCTCATTTTCTTAATCGTTGATTATAATTCTACAATACGTACTTGATTAGGTGAGCAGTTTAAACACGTAATAGCTATGTAATATTTATGAAATATACGTATGAAATTGTGGCTTTTAAAATTTGTTAGACGTGACTTTCTAGAGAAATTGTGTTGTTTTAAAATTTGTTAGACGTTGTATTTGATGTACTGAAGTAGGTAAAGTTCCTGAATATGTTGTTGTCATGAAGTTGTTTTCACTTGATAGAGCTATTATATGAGGGTGGTTTTTAGATGAAGATTTAGTAGAGGTTTGTGGTGAGGGTGGTTTTTAGATGAAGATTTAGTAGAGGTTTGTCACCACAAACCTCTAAAAACCTAACTTTTTTTATAGAGGTGGGTGTGGATGAGGAGATATGATTATAAATATAAAAGGTGGTGATAATGTGACAATGTTTTTAGGGGTTTTTGAATTTCCTTATTGGGTGAGTTTTTAAGAGTTTTTTCCCATAATTGTGTTGGTGAGAAAAAGTATTTACCAAAATAGTGTTGTTAGAATAATATTTACCAAAATGATGTTTTTAAACATTTTTTTTATTTCTCACTCTTAACCTTATTGAATAAACCAATTCATTAAATAACTATTGATTTAATCATGGTAAAGGTCATAATTCACAAACCTAAATTATTTTTTTTAAGAATCCTAGAAAGAAAAACTATATTTTGTATAACCCTACTTTGAAAAAGAGAAAACCTTTTCTAAATGGAAAAATGAAAATAAATAATCTCAACTATTGACTATTGGCCAATAACAGTCCTAACTACGAAAATCATCAATATTGGTCCCAACTTTCGACATATTGGAAACCAATGGACCCAAACTAACGGAGGCTAACTCCGTTAGTGTGATGCTGACGTGGCATGCTTAGTTAGGTGGCAAGATGATCCTACGTGGCATCCTACGTGGCAAAATGATCATACGTGGCATCCTACACGGCATCCTACGTGGCATGCCACGTCAGCATCACACTAACGGAGTTAGCCTCTGTTAGTTTGGGTCTGTTGGTTTTCAATATGTCGAAAGTTGGGACCAATATTGGTGATTTTCTTAGTTGGGACTGTTATTGTCCAATAGTCAATAGTTGAGATTATTTATTTCCATTATTCTTTTCTAAAATCTATAACTTATAATAAAAGAATTGAACTTTGATGATGTGGCATTCAATGGAGGCCTCAACCCCTCCTTGAATGTGCCATGTGGCATCATGTAGGATTTTTTTAATTTTTGAGTTTTTTTAATAAATCTATATATATTATAATTATTTTAGGAAAAGATAAGAATTTAAAAATAAAATTAAATTTTATCTCTAATGTTTCCTCCCATAACTTTTAAACGTTAATATCTTTTATATACGAGATTTTTTTTAAAGAAAAAAATTACACCAAATTAACGAGCGCTTTATTATCTTTCCAACGAGTACCATAGTGCTATATAAAAAATGGAGAAAAAAACAACTATTTTTGTGGGGTTTTGTTTTCAAATATATTTTACTCTACTAATAAATCACAAACGATAAACATAACTTTATAGGCAGAGATTCCTTTTTTTTATATTTGAATATGAGAACTTATGGTAGAAATTTGTTTAAAATAAATATTATTATTATTATTATTATTATTATTATTATTATTCATTAATCATGTATTAGCAAATCATTAATTATGTTGTCATATTAGATATTTTATTATGTTAGGCCTCAACCCCTCCTTGAATGTGCCACGTGACTTCATGTAGGATTTTTTAATTTTTGAGTTTTTTTAATAAATCTATATATATTATAATTATTTTAGAAAAAGATAAGAATTTAAAAAACAAAATTAAATTCTCTCTAATGTTTCCTCCCATAACTTTTAAACGTTAATATCTTTTATATACGAGATTTTTTAAAGAAAAAAATTACACCAAATTAACGAGCGTTTTATTATCTTTCCAACGAGTACCATAGTGCTATATAAAAACGGAGAAAAAAACAACTATTTTTGTGGGGTTTTGTTTTCAAATATATTTTACTCTACTAATAAATCACAAACGATAAAGTTAACTTCATAGGCAGAGATTTTTTTTTTTATATTTGAATATGATAACTTATGGCAGAAATTTGTTTAAAATAAATAATAATAATAATAATATCATTATTATTATTCATTAATCATGTATTGACAAATCATTAGTTATGTTGTCATATTAGATATTTTACTATGTTATATTAGATATTTTAATCCCGGGACACTCCCGGGATAAAAGCTAGTTATGTATAAAATAAATAAAATCTATCTGTATTACTAACTACTTTAGTTATGTCCTCGTATTATCCATGCTATATTTAGTAATTTTCCTTTGTGAGAGGAAAGTTACTGTACCTGTTCACGTACAACATCCCCTACATAATATACAACAGGCTGTTGGTGCATAAATATGTTGTACCGTATGCTTTTCACGTTTTTCAAAAACTTTTGCTTGCTGCAGCTCTTTGTTGTAAAGTCTCATTTGAGTGTTGTAAATGTTATCATCGTTCAATATCACGCCGAACCTACCATCACCATCTACCATTGTCTCGCCTACCACCACTAGCCACCGCGAGCCTCCATCGGCCCTAAATGAGGTCGTCGTTGTTGCGTTGTTAAGGAGCCGGCAGTTTGCGTTTGTGGAGGAGGATGTCTCGGAAGCGGAGTGTGATGTAGGTGGTGATTGGGAGCTTCGGCCGGTGGAAACGAGCGCCGGCTAGACTACGATGCTGACCAGCTTGAAGAATACTTCAATTTACATCAATCCCTAAAAGTTCAAGAACAATTTTACAACTTATGCTTTACTAAATAAAATCTCCATATCGTTATCTAAAACGGTAATTGAATGGTCCTACAATGACACATTGTTGTTCTAGAAAGCTTCATAATGGTTTTTGCAATTGCATTTCAAAGGAGTTTAAAATGGAACACTTTACCAGCAATTTCTTCATAGGGAAGAAACGAAAAGCAAACGATTGCTTATGTATTTAACATATATTCATCTTCAAACGTGTAACCAAATTGCAGGTATCTTATTGCTCTTTAAATCTTGTATTTGTTTGTATTCTGAAGTCTGGTATTAATACGATAAGTTGACCTTTGATTCATATTAACATCCAAACCGCGTATAGATTACCATTCAATCCTCATTACCGCTACTTCAGTTGATAATAAACCAGATTTTAACTGTTGGTTAACATTAAATAACATATAACTAATAGTCCGATTCGTACTAAAATAATTAATGCCTAATCACACATATTTCGTCTGAGCTTTGTCGTCCTGATTAGCATCTAACCTATTGGAGTTTCCCTTATCTAACCGATTTGTTTGAAGCTTTTGGGTTGTTTTCGGCGGTTCAACTGCCGATGATGATGATCATCATTTGAGATCATCATCATTATCATACTCAGTTAATCCCACCAATAGCAAAAGCTAAGGTAGGGTCTGAGGAGGGTAAAAACAGCCTTACCTCTAACCCATGGGAATAGAGAGGCTGCTTCCAGTGAGACCCGCGGCTCGATAGTGGCTTTGTATCAAGCATCGGACATAAGGCACATAACACTTAGCCATCGAGTTGGCCCGATTAGTGCATGTACCCCCTTGTCTTTTAGCTATCAACGCCACCACATGATGCATGATTAACCGTCTGTCATTTTTAACGTTATTTCACGAAATTAGTAAAATAACGTTAAAATTAGTGCAACTTTACTTTTACCCCCGAAGGCCACACATATATACATCATATGCGCACAGCCGTAAGGGGCTATGATGATGATCGTTTGAGATGATTTTCAATATTGTTTGTGGTTCGAGCCTTTGAGCAGTCCTTTGGTTATTTTTAGATTTTGGGTGTTTATGTTTGTGGCTTTGTTTGATGTTTACCCGGTGACTGTCGACAGTTCAGAAGCTGTTTTCGACGGTCGTTTGAGATGTTGTCCACTATCTGTTTTCGCTTGAATTTGGTTTAGAACGCCTTAGGGTTTCATAGATTGCTGATGGTGTTGTAAAATCAGAATTCGATATGTAGTTTGGTTAAGTTAAATGTATGAATGCTCAACTAATTAGTTCCTCTCTCGATTATTTTGTTACTCTGGTTCTTCTTTGAGTTGGTTGTTTTTTTATTCTTAGATACACTAGAAATGGTTTAGGGAGAGAAGTAGAGAACATTGTTCATCCTCATAACTTTTTTATAGCCTTATACTTCTAATGAATTTCCTGTTCTTTATTTCACTAACTTGGTTTGCAAATTTGCAGCAACGATCAAAGTCAGGTGCTTCAATGAGATGTGCTGTTTGTCAAGGTTCAGGAATGAAAGTTTGTATCATACATCTAGGCCCATCATCTTTGTAATGCATGCCAAGGTACTGAAGAAACCATTAATGCTAAGGATCGGTGCACACAATGCGTGTGTGGAAGAAGTTCCCGGAGAGGCTGATGAAGCTATAAGCTTCTTAATCATATTACTTTCCTACTTTCAGTTTGTTTATGCATTATACAGCCTTATACGGACGACTACATGTGATATTGTCTTTTTTGGCAACAAACACAGCACCCCAGGCTTT
This sequence comes from Ambrosia x helenae, assembly GCA_030844895.1. Taxonomy (NCBI): domain Eukaryota; kingdom Viridiplantae; phylum Streptophyta; class Magnoliopsida; order Asterales; family Asteraceae; genus Ambrosia; species Ambrosia x helenae. The sequence goes on along the minus strand of JAUTDX010003425.1, from coordinate 17,101 downwards.
GTAGACCAATTTAATGGTCTGTTATATTGTTATGAATATCGTGACCTGCGACAAAGCGCGGGGCCCTCGGCAGTAATCTATGAAACTTGAAACAATTAACGACTCAACGTATCGTCGTGTATCGCCGCGAATCGCGGGGGCAAATAACTACAAATGATTCATAAACCACTGGCATGGTTGGCGCGTTATCTCCTTTTGAATCATTTATGGCATCTGATATTTAAGAAAATCTATTCTGCAGGTTTGTCTAACTTAGGTCAATAATTTATTTTCCATGTAACCAAGGTTCAAAATATATTTTAACTTTTCTACATGCTATTCGACAGCATACAGAAGCGTGGATTAATGTTCATGATATGTTTTCAGGTGATGAGAAGAGGATTATTGAGGTTTCGAATACGTGGCGGAGGATCTGGACGGGAAAATGTAGAGTTTTTTGCGTGCGCAGGAGACGTTGCTTTTGATTAATGAGAGGATTTTGGAGCCTGATGGAGGGTGGCATTGGGGATGCAGCAATGTTCTTGCGACTGCATTAGGAAGTAAAATGCTTTTGTTGGGAACTGCAGATGGTAACATCTTTGAACTGGTTTTTGTTATCTATAAGGAACTAATTAGAAGTTTTCACTATGATCTACGTAACTTATTCTTGAGAGAACTACACGGATAGTCCCTGTGGTTTATACGTTGTAACATGTTAAGGTACTAACTTTTTTTTTAACTCCTTAAGGTCTTATGGTTTACATTTGGTAACATGTTGAGGTATTAACATTAACTGACTTTAAAAACTAACAAATTCCGTTAAAAAGTTAAGGTTGAGGGACTAAATTTACCAAATTGTGAAAGTTTTAAAAATTCTTTCTTCCCCACCCACCATCACTGCTACCCACCATCGCTGCCATCCAACGCCACCGTCGCCACCCAGCATCGTCGCTACTGCTACTGCCACTCACCACCTTCACCCACCCACCCACCGCCATTGCCACCCGCCGTCACCCACCACCGCCGATATCCAATACCACCCAACAAGACAAGAAAATTCGATTCCCTGTTTTGACTCCGAAACAGAGATTGTCGAAATCAATCGCCAAACGTTGGAACATTTAATCAAAGTCAAACCAGGATTGTCATAAGATCAATACAAAGGATTATAACCGTTCAGAAAAGTAGAAATATAACCGGTCAAGTATTCCGGCAAAATTCATCTTTTCCGGCGAGACACGGGAAACGACGAATTGATCATTTGAACGCACCAAAACGGTTATATCTATCCCTGGCCCTATAAAATTTATCACAATCAAATACAAAATTCTTAATCTAATCGAAGAAACAAAACAATTTTTGATACTCTGTTCTTTGTTCAGCAAACTTACTTTTCCCGCCAAAATTTTATAAACCAAAACGAGTTTTTAAAGGAGTTCAAACTTGGTCCAAACGTTCACAGATAATGAAGCAATTCGCTTTTATAAATACTTTTATCAAAATATCAAAGGATTAAGATTTTTCTCTCTTTGGTCTAAAAACCGTAGTAATTTTTTTTTCTGAAATATTTTTTCCATATTTGATCGTTTGTTTTCTTCTGACAAGAATTCGAATTATTGTTGTGGAACACAAAGTGTGATTGTCTGTTCCATCAGTTTATAAATTTACAAAAGAAAGTATTTTTCATTTGGTTGGGCAGAAGATTTTTTGTGAAGGAGGTTGACTTTTTGGAAGTCAAAACACGAAAATAATATAATATTATTGAGGGATATTACAGTTTGGACATTATGAGTGTTTGTTTGGGTTTTTTATCACTGATCGAAATCGTTTTGTTTAAGTCGAATATTATTATAAACAAAACAAAAGGTTGTAACATGCAGTTAATTGGGTGAAGGTAGTGGGTGGTGGCGGCGGTGACGGTGGTGTTGGGTGGTATTGAATATCGGCGGTGGTGGGTGACGGCGGGTGGCAATGGCGGTGGGTGGGTGGGTGAAGGTGGTGAGTGGCGGTAGTGACGATGCTGGGTGGCGGCGTGGCGTTGGATGGCAGCGATGGTGGGTGGGGGAAGAAAGAATTTTTAAAACTTTCACAATTTGGTAAATTTAGTCCCTCAACCTTAACTTTTTAACGGAATCTGTTAGTTTTTAACGGCAGTTAATGTTAATACCTCAACATGTTACCAAATGTAAACCATAGGACCTTAAGGAGTTAAAAAAAAAAGTTAGTAACTTAACATGTTACAACGTATAAACCACAGGGACTATCCGTGTAGTTCTCTCCTTATTCTTTTATCATCTCTTAGCAAAGGATGCTAAAAATTAATTCCATACATCTATATAGACAAGGTGATAATTACTACACGATAACCTACAGGTCAACCTATTTCAACCCATGTTAAGTTCTAAACACTTCCTTTTGGTGTGAAGCCCCTATGGGTTAGTGTTAAAAAAAAATATATATGCCCCTCACCCATAATAAGGCGAATTTATATTGACATTATGACAAGTACGGAAATTTTGTGCCCGCCGCGCTACTTAATACTAGTTATAATTATAAATTTTGTATGAATAAGAAACTGAATATTCACTCAAATTAAATTACGATCATCTTTATATATCATTTTACTTTATGGTTTATTATATAAATAAAACTATATATTTTAAAACTAGCTGCATTACTTAAAGATGTAACAAAAAAACAATATAGTGAAATAAAAATTTTGACTAAAATTACACTAACAATATTTTTTAAAAGGGGCACCCTCCCACCTTAGAACATGGGCAGGTACGCCACTGACCATAAGTCGATGGATATATAAAAGTGACCGTAAATAAATTTGCGCAAATAATTTTTTTAATACATACATATTTTTCTGGGTGTAACTAAAATCTCTATATCACACATGAGATATGTTTTATTTATCATTTAGGGTTTTTTTTTTCAAAGCAAGTTTAAAAATAATTGTTTTCTTTTTTCAGATTCTTAAAAAATAATTCAAGTTTTAGAGACCAAATATCATGATTAAATCAATAGTTATTTAATGAAGTTGATTTATTCAATGAGGTTAGGAGTGAGAAACAAATAAATCATTAAAACACTAGTTTAGTAAATATTTTCTTAATAACATTATTTTGGTAAATACTTTTCCATCAACACTGTAGTGGGAAAAAACTCAAGTTTTTAATGTTTTTGAAAAATGAGTGCTTTTTTGATGTGACAAGCTTTTTATTAGAGGTTTTTAGTGATTGTGAAATGTGGATGACAAGCTCTTTAAGTTATTTACTACTAAATAATAATTTATTTACAAACGAACTAATTGTTTTTATCAACAATTCGTTTTGTACTAACGTTTTTGTCTTTAGTGTTAACTCACAAAGTTTATAGCTCAACTTTTGTGAGAACGTAAGTGTAGAAGTTGTATCGGAGTTCGTACATGGATTTTTATAAGAGAAATTTTGCAACAAGAGCATAAGTGTAGGATAATGTCTATATCTAAATCTAAGGGGTTGTTTGTTTGCCCTCTTAATGATTCATTAAGAGGCTGGCCTCTTATTCGGATAGAGGCTTGGTTGTTTGGTTGCAAAATTATCTACTTAATGAAATCTTTCAGTCTGTATGAGAGCATCATATTTATTAATAGATACCTAGCTTCGAAAAGGGGATTATTGTTCTTGAGAACACTACACAGCCGCCATATAATTGAGATTAAAAATAACACAGCGGCACATATCTGTTTGCGAAGGAGGTGGACTTAAAAAAGGTATAAAGACCTATCACGACAGAAACATAAATCACATACAAAAAAGAAAAACATACAAATGGAATTACGAAATAGGAATACAAATGGAGAAAAGCTTTTACCTTTGATCTGTAGATCGATGATTTGTTGACGATATAGGTATACGACGGCTGCGATCTAAACTGGAAGTGAAGCATACTGTCAGAATGGTAGGGGATTAATATGAACGGGTTATAACATTCAGCATATATTGATGATAAAGAAAAGAGAAAGGATATTCATACCTGATTCTGATTATGAGGGGCAGTGGAAGAGATGAGAGGCGATGGAAGAGATGAGATGATTTACTGAATATTAGGGTTTCAAAAAATAAGAATAAAGTATATATAACAGGGGTCGATAGAAGGAAAGAAACGAAAAAAAAAAATCAAAATAATAAAATTTTCACTATATTATGCCACGTGGCACATTCAAGGGGGGTTGAGGCCACCATGAACGCCACGTCAGCAAAAGGGCTTTGTTATATATATATATAGATTTTTATTAGTTAGGCTCAACCCCTCCTTGAATGTGCCACGTGACTTCATGTAGGATTTTTTAATTTTTGAGTTTTTTTAAATAAATATATATATAATAAATTATTTAGAAAAAGATAAGAATTTAAAAAACTAAATTTCTCTCTAATGTTTCCTCCCAAAAACTTTTAAACGTTAAATCTTTTATATACGAGATTTTTTAAAGAAAAAAATTACACCAAATTAACGAGCGTTTTATTATCTTTCCAACGAGTACCATAGTGCTATATAAAAACGGAGAAAAAAACAACTATTTTTGTGGGGTTTTGTTTTCAAATATATTTTACTCTACTAATAAATCACAAACGATAAAGTTAACTTCATAGGCAGAGATTTTTTTTTTTATATTTGAATATGATAACTTATGGCAGAAATTTGTTTAAAATAAATAATAATAATAATATATCATTATTATTATTCATTAATCATGTATTGACAAATCATTAGTTATGTTGTCATATTAGATATTTTACTATGTTATATTAGATATTTTAATCCCGGGACACTCCGGGATAAAAGCTAGTTATGTATAAAATAAATAAAATCTATCTGTATTACTAACTACTTTAGTTATGTCCTCGTATTATCCATGCTATATTTAGTAATTTTCCTTTGTGAGAGGAAAGTTACTGTACCTGTTCACGTACAACATCCCTACATAATATACAACAGGCTGTTGGTGCATAAATATGTTGTACCGTATGCTTTTCACGTTTTTCAAAAAAACTTTTGCTTGCTGCAGCTCTTTGTTGTAAAGTCTCATTTGAGTGTTGTAAATGTTATCATCGTTCAATATCACGCCGAACCTACCATCACCATCTACCATTGTCTCGCCTACCACCACTAGCCACCGCGAGCCTCCATCGGCCCTAAATGAGGTCGTCGTTGTTGCGTTGTTAAGGAGCCGGCAGTTTGCGTTTGTGGAGGAGGATGTCTCGGAAGCGGAGTGTGATGTAGGTGGTGATTGGGAGCTTCGGCCGTGGAAACGAGCGCCGGCTAGACTTCGATGCTGACCAGCTTGAAGAATACTTCAATTTACATCAATCCCTAAAAGTTCAAGAACAATTTTACAACTTATGCTTTACTAAATAAAATCTCCATATCGTTATCTAAAACGGTAATTGAATGGTCCTACAATGACACATTGTTTGTTCTAGAAAGCTTCATAATGGTTTTTGCAATTGCATTTCAAAGGAGTTTAAAATGGAACACTTTACCAGCAATTTCTTCATAGGGAAGAAACGAAAAGCAAACGATTGCTTATGTATTTAACATATATTCATCTTCAAATGTGTAACCAAATTGCAGGTATCTTATTGCTCTTTAAATCTTGTATTTGTTTGTATTCTGAAGTCTGGTATTAATACGATAAAGTTGACCTTTGATTCATATTAACATCCAAACCGCGTATAGATTACCATTCAATCCTCATTACCGCTACTTCAGTTGATAATAAACCAGATTTTAACTGTTGGTTAACATTAAATAACATATAACTAATAGTCCGATTGTACTAAAATAATTAATGCCTAATCACACATATTTCGTCTGAGCTTTGTCGTCCTGATTAGCATCTAACCTATTGGAGTTTCCCTTATCTAACCGATTTGTTTGAAGCTTTTGGGTTGTTTTCGGCGGTTCAACTGCCGATGATGATGATCATCATTTGAGATCGTCATCATTATCATACTCAGTTAATCCCACCAATAGCAAAAGCTAAGGTAGGGTCTGAGGAGGGTAAAAACAGCCTTACCTCTAACCCATGGGAATAGAGAGGCTGCTTCCAGTGAGACCCGCGGCTCGATAGTGGCTTTGTATCAAGCATCGGACATAAGGCACATAACACTTAGCCATCGAGTTGGCCCGATTAGTGCATGTACCCCCTTGTCTTTTAGCTATCAACGCCACCACATGATGCATGATTAACCGTCTGTCATTTTTAACGTTATTTCACGAAATTAGTAAATAACGTTAAAATTAGTGCAACTTTACTTTTACCCCCGAAGGCCACACATATATACATCATATGCGCACAGCCGTAAGGGGCTATGATGATGATCGTTTGAGATGATTTTCAATATTGTTTGTGGTTCGAGCCTTTGAGCAGTCCTTTGGTTATTTTTAGATTTTGGGTGTTTATGTTTGTGGCTTTGTTTGATGTTTACCCGGTGACTGTCGACAGTTCAGAAGCTGTTTTCGACGGTCGTTTGAGATGTTGTCCACTATCTGTTTTCGCTGAATTTGGTTTAGAACGCCTTAGGGTTTCATAGATTGCTGATGGTGTTGTAAAATCAGAATTCGATATGTAGTTTGGTTAAGTTAAATGTATGAATGCTCAACTAATTAGTTCCTCTCTCGATTATTTTGTTACTCTGGTTCTTCTTTGAGTTGGTTGTTTTTTTATTCTTAGGATACACTAGAAATGGTTTAGGGAGAGAAGTAGAGAACATTGTTCATCCTCATAACTTTTTTATAGCCTTATACTTCTAATGAATTTCCTGTTCTTTATTTCAATAACTTGGTTTGCAAATTTGCAGCAACGGATCAAAGTCAGGTGCTTCAATGAGATGTGCTGTTTGTCAAGGTTCAGGAATGAAAGTTTGTATCATACTTCTTCCCCAAGAGGCTGATGAAGCTATAAGCTTCTTAATCATATTACTTTCCTATTTTCAGTTTGTTTATGCATTATACAGCCTTATACAGACGACTACATGTGATATTGTCTTTTTTGGCAACAAACACAGCACCCCAGGCTTTGTAGACCAATTTAATGGTCTGTTATATTGTTATGAATATCGTGACCTGCGACAAAGCGCGGGGCCCTCAGCAGTAATCTATGAAACTTGAAACAATTAACGCCGTGTACCGCCGCGAATCGCGGGGGCAAATAACTACAAATGATTCATAAACCACTGACATGGTTGGCGCGTTATCTCCTTCTGAATTATTTATGACATCTGATATTTAAGAAAATCTATTCTGCAGGTTTGTCTAACTTAGGCCAATAATTTATTTTCCATGTAACCAAGGTTCAAAATATATTTTAACTTTTCTACATGCTATTCGACAGCATACAGAAGCGTGGATTAATGTTCATGATATGTTTTCAGGTGATGAGAAGAGGATTATTGAGGTTTCGAATATGTGGCGGAGGGATCTGGACGGGAAAATGTAGAGTTTTCGCGTGCGCAGGAGCGTTGCTTTTGATGAATGAGAGGATTTTGGAGACTGATGGAGGGTGGCATTGGGGATGCAGCAATGTTCTTGCGACTGCATTAGGAAGTAAAGTGCTTTTGTTGGGAACTGCAGATGGTAACATCTTTGAACTGGTTTTTGTTATCTATAAGGAACTTTTTTTTTTGAACGGCGTTATCTATAAGGAACTAATTAGAAGTTTTCACTATGATTACGTAACTTATTCTTTTATCATCTTTAGCAAAGGATGCTAAAAATTAATTCCATACATCTATATAGACAAGGTGATAATTACTACACGATAACCTACAGGTCAACCTATTTCAACCCATGTTAAGTTCTAAACACTTCCTTTTTGTGTGAAGCCCTATGGGTTAGTGTTACAAAAAAAATATATGCCCCTCACCATAATAAGGCGAATTTTATATTGACATTATGACAAGTACGGAAATTTTGTACCCGCCGCATAGCGCGGTGCTTAATACTAGTTATAATTATAAATTTGTATGAATAAGAAACTGAATATTCACTCAAATTAAATTACGATCATCTTTATATATCATTTTACTTTATGGTTTATTATATAAATAAAACTATATATTTTAAAACTAGCTGCATTACTTAAAGATGTAACAAAAAAACAATATAGTGAAATAAAAATTTTTGACTAAAATTACACTAACAATATTTTTTAAAAGGGGCACCCTCCCACCTTAGAACATGGGCAGGTACGCCACTGACCATAAGTCGATGGATATATAAAAGTGACCGTAAATAAATTTGCGCAAATAATTTTTTAATACATACATATTTTTCTGGGTGTAACTAAAATCTCTATATCACACATGAGATATGTTTTATTTATCATTTAGGGTTTTTTTTTCAAAGCAAGTTTTAAAAATAATTGTTTTCTTTTTTTCAGATTCTTAAAAAATAATTCAAGTTTTAGAGACCAAATATCATGATTAAATCAATAGTTATTTAATGAAGTTGATTTTATTCAATGAGGTTAGGAGTGAGAAACAAATAAATCATTAAAACACTAGTTTAGTAAATATTTTCTTAATAACATTATTTTGGTAAATACTTTTTCCATCAACACTATAGTGGGAAAAAAACTCAAGTTTTTAATGTTTTTGAAAAAATGAGTGCTTTTTAATGTGACAGCTTTTTATTAGAGGTTTTTAGTGATTGTGAAATGTGGATGGCTTTATGGCATGAGCATGGCTCTTTAAGTTATTTACTACTAAATAATAATTTATTTACAAACGAACTAATTGTTTTTATCAACAATTCGTTTTGTACTAACGTTTTTGTCTTTAGTGTTAACTCACAAAGTTTATAGCTCAACTTTTGTGAGAACGTAAGTGTAGAAGTTGTATCGGAGTTTGTGCATGGATTTTTATAAGAGAAAATTTGCAACAAGAGCATAAGTGTAGGATAATGTCTATATCTAAATCTAAGGGGTTGTTTGTTTTACCCTCTTAATGATTCATTAAGAGGCTGGCCTCTTATTCGGACAGAGGCTTGGTTGTTTGGTTGCAAAATTATCTACTTAATGAAATCTTTCAGTCTGTATGATACAGACATAATTTGATGCTGAATAAAAAATAGACAAGGATACCCTCACCACAAAACAAACCCTTCCATTCTTTCAACACTCAAGTTCGCCCCCACCCTGTCCTCACCACCTCCGCCTCCTCCCTCAGCGTCGCCGCACCTTCCTCCTCCTCCCTCAGCACCGCCGCACCCTCCGCCCTCCTCTTCCCTGTTTCCTCCCTCAGCTCGCGTCACAGGTTAGTTTTTTTTTCTTTTCTATTAAGCATATAAACAGCCTTGAAATCGATCTATGCTTGTAAGATGTGGGATGTTGTTTATTAAAAAGTTTATGGTGTTGTTTATTTGTAAGCATTATAAACAAACCCCATTCTTTCACCTTTTTGTTTATTATAAACAGCCCCAATCTGATTTTGTTTATTTTTTCTGAAATTTTTTCAGTTAGTTTTTTTTATTTGTTATTGATTATGCTTGAATTGGTTTGTGTTTTAGAAATAGGTTGTTCTATGTTGGATAACTGGTATGAAAAAAGATGCATGTTTTGGCTATGTTGTATGTTGATTGGTTTGTGTTTTTAGAAATGGGTTGTTCTATGTTGGATAATTGGTATGAAAAAAGATGCATGTTTTGGTTACGTTGTATGTTGATTGTTATTAGTCGATCTATGTTGTTTATTGATACATATTACGGGTTGTTCTTGTTGGATAATTGGTATAAAAAAAAGATGCATGTTTTCTTTATGTTGTATGTTGATTGTTAGTAGTTATATTAGAAATATTGGATAATTGGTATGATTGAGGTGGGTTTAAATCCCTTATCTTTAGGAACCAATATCCAAAGAAATGGCGAAAATGATTAGGATTAATTGGAAGCAAGAAGGTGTTGAAAAAACACTTCTTGAAGCATGTATTCATGAAGTAACCGTTAATGGACGTGAAGGAAGTAGTCTTAAACAAGCGTCATGGAAAACTGTAGCAGAAAAATTGAAAACTCAAAACAATTATATAGTGGACCAACGTCAAATGAAGAATCACTATGATTTTGTAAAAGGAAAATTTGCATCTTGGTTAAAGCTTAAAAACAAAACCGGGAATGTCTATGATCCAGTTACAAACACTTTTAACTTGTCAGAAGAAGAGTGGCAAATTGAGATGAAGGTATTTGTTTGATACTAATAAATAGTAGTGGTATATTTCATTAATGTTATAGTATTTTAAAATATTTCTTTACACACTCTAACAAGTATGTAGAAGCTTTGAGAAGTGTGCCACTTGCTTACCCCTAGCTTTGTTGTCAATTGTATGAGAGGTCTACTTCAAATGGGTTTGATAGTTGGGGGCGAGTTCTAGGCTTCCTCATCCTTCTGAGGAAGTGTATGAGCACGAGCACAATTTGGATGGTATGGATGTCGAATGCACTCAAGTGGATTCCCCAGGTAAAGGTGTTAGTCAGGAGTCAAGTATTCGGTCCCACAAAAAAGAAAAAGGAGAGAAACGAAAACATAAGGCAACATTAGAGTCAAAGCTCATAGAAGTTGGTGAAGATATTAGCAAGTTGGCAAAGATGATGATTGAGAAACAAGCACTTTCTGATGATATGGATGCATGTTTGGCGAAGTTGGAGACATTGGGTTGGGATGAGTCGGATGCAAAATACGAAACAACGCTTTTGCTTTTTGGTGAGAGTGCCGATCTTAGGAAACTGTGGGTACGTCTTAAGCCGCAGAATTGTGAGAAATGGGTTAAGAATGCGGGAGCAAAGTATGGATTGTTTAACTAAATTTGTGCTTTAATTGTTTTTTTTTGGGTTAGATGTTATGTTATCGATGTCATGATTTGGTTGTTCTATGTTATGGATGTTATGTTTTGGATTTCATGTTATGGATGTTATGTTTTGGATGTTATGTTAATGTGGATGTTATGTTTTAGATATTATGTTAATGTGGATGTTATGTTTATGTGGATGATATAGTTTATTTATGTTATGATAGGTATCTTATGGATTCGGACGATGAGATTATAGTTTTCATGATCTATTGTAAGTATTGGGTCTCATTAGCCTCGAGAATAAATGTTAAAAGGATAAGAGACATGAATTCGGCATTAACCGGTCATGAATACACGCAAGAATTATTGCATGATACTTCTACACAATGTCATTAGATGATGCGTCTTTCACGTGATGCATTTATATTATTGTGCAATCATTTTAAACAAAAAAATTGGTTGCAAAGTAGTAAGTCAATAACCTTGGAAGAAAAGTTGGATATGTTTTTTATGGTCATTGGACATAATGAACGTTTTCGAATGGTAAAACGAAGGTTTCAACACTCAACAGAAACAATTCATAGATGTTTTCATGAGGTCCTAAAGGCAATGATGAATTTCGCAAGAGAAGTTATAGTTCCAACATCTTCTAATGTAAGCGCAAATAACTCCGAACGACATAGAAGGCTAAAAGAAATATTTCCTGGAGCAATAGGTGCCTTAGATGGAACTCTTATACATGCGATCGTGCCTGTTGATCAACAGACTTGATACAGGGGAAGAGGAAAAGGTGAATGCTTTCAAAATATATTAGCAATTTGTGACTTTGATATGATATTCACATTCGTGTGGACCGGATGGGAGGGAATTGCACATGATTCATGAGTTTTAAAAGAAGTTTCATTCAACCCAAATTCTGGCTTTCCTTTCCCGCCACCAGGTTTTTAACCATTCTTCAATGTTCATTTCATACATTATTTGTTTTTTTATATGATAAGTTTTGATATTGATACAGATAAGTATTATCTTTGTGACGTTACGTACACCAACACTCGTGGATTTATGACTCCTTACCGTGGTACGAGGTATTGGTTAGCCGATTTTCGACGACAACGTACGTTAACTAAGGAAGAAAGATTCAATCATGCTCACGCACAACTCAGAAATGTCATTGAACGTGCATATGGTGTTCTAAAGGCGAGATTCCCAATCCTAAAGCAAATGGCTCCTTTTTCTTTTCCAATACAAAAAGACATAGTGATTGCTTGTTTCGCTATCCATAATTTTATAAGGAAATGCAATATTTATGATCAGTTATTTATGAAGTATGATGAGAACACGATGTTTCATGAAATGCAAAGTGGGGAAAATGATGGCCTGTTAGTTCAAGACATAGAGTGGGGTTCACAAGGTATTGACTATATGAATTCTTTACGTGGCCAGATTGCTAATCAGTTGCTTTCAAATGATTCAAATTAAAATTGTATGCAAAGTTGTGTTATTTGTATTTAGATTTCGTATGTTGTGTTATTTTGTATTTGGATTTTCGTATGTTTCCATGGATGTTAAAGGATTTATGTGTAATTTGGATTTTCTATGATGTTTTGTATTTTCCTTTTACAATTTTTCATCAATCTGTACACTATTCAGAACTCTGGCCAAACAGATACATTCATTTAGCACATAATGGTTCAGAGGGGTAAAATAGTCATTCTGCACAGTCATTCAGAATACAGCCAAACAGCTCTTAATGGTTCAGCACTTACTGGTTCAGAGCCTCTTACACATTCAGACCTTTTACTGATTCAGCACTTACTGGTTCAGCACTTGCCAAACAGCCCCTAAATATTCTAATATTCTAATATATGAGGTTAAACCTAACCATGCTATATGAGGATTAACAAATTCTTGAAGTCACCTATTGTGTTTATTTTTTATTATTTTCGAACCTCAACTTTCATTAACAAGCTAGCAAGAAATTATCAACAAACAGAGAGTCAAAATATGAAAACATAATACACATCACACTTTCCATCTAGCTCAATCTAAAGAGAACTCCTTTGACCTATTTCACCTCCCCACAGTACCTTCATCTTCATCGCCTTGTTACAGAAAATATAGCTGTTTACTGTCCGTCATAAACTCCACAAAGCAAGAAAATAACGGTTTGAGCTCATCTTCTTTTAACAGGAGATCCGATATATGTTTATGCATCCACAAAAGGTGTGCTGGGCATCGTCTGTGGCATTCCCGCAAAGCAGCACACGCTCGGACCCAATAACATATTTCTTCTAGTTAAATTACCATTCTTACACACGATCTAAAAACTGGAAAATGCTTCATACATACTCCAGTATTATCAAATGATGAACATCCCTATGCTTCAAAGTCATTTTTTCTTAAATCAACATGTTTGTATTTTTGGTTTATTTCCTAAACGTCATGAATTTAAAATTACAAAAGAATGTTAAAGCGTTAAAAATCATTGTTACATTAATAGTCCTTACAATTCTAAGCATATTCCCACCTTTGTCTGGTTGTAGACTTGTAGTGTTATACTCTTATTTTAGAACGGTAACTAACATAACTCATAAACGTCAATCCCTTATGGTGGAGTGACACTCTTTTTGCGTTCCTTATAGGAGGTGGGGAGTTCGAATCCTATCAGCACCATAATGTTGCTGGTGGGTCAGGTTTTACCGCAGTGAGCCTTCGGTGACGGGTTTTCCCCGGGAACTGATGTGAAATTATTGGTGGAACCCGGGTTACTCTCAGAGTACTCCTTTGTCCAGCAGGTACTTCGTGACTGATCGAGATTAATTTATTGGCCGTTCAAAAAAAAAAAAAAAAAACCATAACTCATAAATACTTCTATTATCCACATAAATTTAAACACTCCACCTTATAGGTAGAAAGTAGATATCCTATCATCACATACCATGTCCATTGAGAACGCTACTCCAATGTTATTATATCAATTTCTACTTATCATTTACTGTGTGTTTTCATTATATAATCACAATCAACAACTCCCACATAAGCTCTATTGACAATACCACAAATTTGTTTAATAAACGGATATAATTGACGTTTAATCCCTACTATTTTAACATTAGTTTAATAATTCTTTTATAGTAATTTTATTTTTTTATTTTACAATAAAATTTAGTCATTTATACAATATACTTTTAAGTTTATAAAGATTTTAAAGAAACAATTATACATACTTGCATGGTTGCATATTGCACTAGTCAATTACTTATCACTTTTCCACTAGGGTCTTGCGAGTGGTAGTAACCATTGGTTGCTTATGTTAAATTCTTGGGGTGTTGTAAATTTGTGGTTTTGTAAATATTTGTGAGTGTAATGTTGGCTGTTCAACAAAAATTACATTAGCACTATTCTAGGACCAGGATTTACATACGTATGCTTAAGTACCCTTGAACCGCGTTCATTTGTGTCAACCAATTATAAGGCGGACGATTGAACCAGAATTTTAAATTTATTGATTTATTTTGTTTTTTCCTTTTAAAAAATCTCACCCCTCTCACCTAGTAGTTCATTTATATTGACATCTCTATTATTTCAATTTTCCTACTTTTTTAACAATTTATGTCACATGTTTAAAAGAGTAGATCCATATTTTGTTTCAAATTAGTTATATATAAATAAATTTTATAATATTTATAACATAACCGGTTCTAAAAAATGGTCTACCAAGGGACCGATATAATGTTTGATTCAATAACCAGCCCGATTATTAAAACATTGATCTGTATGTGTGGAGTATCTGGTCCCGATCTTAATTTCTAAGTTAGGTTTGGGAAATCTACAAAAGGAAATTGTAATAAAAGCCATTATACAAATAAAAGGTCCAGTTTCACCAAACATAAAAATTGACATCATACCAAATTAGTTTGAATTCTCCACAAATTTCCATCTACTAGAAACCATAAATGGATGTAAACATATGTTTCCTACAAACTAAAAATATATATAATATATTTTTTTTGTTGTTGTGACTTTTCACAGATATTTCAGTTTTGCTTTATAATCCTAAAAGCTAGATTGTAAATAATTTGTTTAATACAAACAAGTATTAAGAGATGCAAACATCTGTAAAAAGTTATGTATTTGACTGAACGTTAATATGGAAATAACATCTAGATAAACATATATTATGTTGTGCTACATATTTCAAAAGGTTCAAAAGGAATGAGTTGTTTTCATGTTAGCGCCCCCTACCCCCCCCCACCCCTACCTATTGTTGACAATCTAATATTCAAGTAAACATAGCTCCAACGAAAAAGAATACAGAAAAACATTATTAAATAGGTTAATTTTGAATAAATGCATTCAAGTTATACTTTTATTTGGAATGATATATTTAGAGGTCAATTTATTCTTTAAATATTTTCATGGTCTTTTGGTTATGAAAATAGTTTTACTAGCCACCCATGTATATATGTATTTGTTTTTATCTATATTAATTCCGGGTAAATTTATGCGAAAAAAATATAAAAATAAAAATGCTTTATATTTAGCATATTAAACGTTACATATAATAGTTAAAGATGCAATGATGATGTATCCTTGATCACTTCTACAAACATGCATTGAGAATTGAGATGAAATTTATAAAATAATAAAAATGCTTTATATTTAACAAATTAAATGATTCATATAATAATTAACTATGAAATGATGATTGTAAATATGCATTGAGAATTAAGATGCAAGATACAACTGATATTTTCATTTTAATTGTTATAAAAATGTGTAATGTTTTGACTCTTTTTTTTTTCATTCCAACATAAATCTGATTATAAATACTAAAGATAAATACTTACGGGTTCTAAATTTATACACCAACGTGTCTAAAATATCATACAGGGTGTATGGTTTTAAATCAAATATAAATAGAAACTTTCATATCATACAGGTCATACAATAGTGTAAAAATTGCCATACATGCAATATGGCTTTGTCAATATTTACATAAGTCATTTTTCGTGTCAGTTAATAGGTCATATGGGTTTATATTCTTACGAGCATTACCTCATATCGTATGACACATTTATTGTGTCTGGATAGCGTGTCAATGATATATCTTTAGCTAAACCCGTACTTGTTCGAGCAACCTATAATGTCATTGTTATCTTTATTCATTATTTTCCCCTACCAATCTCATTTCCTTTTCATTGGGTTTCTTTAATTTCAAACTGTATATGAAATCACAAGATTGTTAATTAAGAATGAGAGATAATCGGAAAACGATTTGAAAATACTAATATCGTATACATGGAAGGAGATATTTTCTCCATTACGTGTATCCTAATTGACTTGAACTGATTGTAATCTCTCCTATATTTATATTGTAAATCCCCTATACATACTGATAATTAATATACAGGAAAGGGCAATCAATTGATCTCTTATCAATATCTATCAAGTACATCAATTATTTTTATTGATACTAAGTAATCAGGTATTATTACTCATATTTGCAAATGAACGGATCCAAAACAACATAAACATACAACGATTAAAAGCATGTTCGGGCTAAATTGATGTATATGACCATTTAACACCTATAAATAACATATGAGTTACGTTTGGGTCCAACTATTCGTTTTTTTTTTTTGAAAAGTGAACCTTATTAAAAAACGCTACCGGTCCTCAAAACAAGGACCGAAGCAAGTAAACACTTACAACATGTACAACGGATACAATGCCCAATCCTTCTAAACCAATTCATTCTACAACACGCTTGAGACACCGAATAAATCCACAAGTCGTGATAAGTTGTAATATATTCCTTGAACTTTGAAATAGCTACACAATTTAATTTTCCTATAAGGGCATGTGTAGTGGTGGGGGGTTACGTGGGGGTTATGGTATTAAAAATATTAAAAAGTAATAGAAGGGGGGGTTATGTAGGGGTTATGGAAAAAGAGGGTGTAGTGGGTGAAGGGGGGGTTATGGGGATTAAAATATTATTATTTGATTGGATGTGTTATTATTTGATTGGTGTAGAAGAATGAGGTATAAAACTGATTAAAAAATAATAATATAAAACTGATTTGGAAATGGATAACGCCGTTATGTACAAAACCACTCCGACCCAAAACGCCTCATAGCGCCCCAGGGGGCGGTGTTCGAGGCGCTATGGGGAATAAAAAATTCAAAACGCCCCCTAAAAACGCTCCACTACACATACCCTAAGTAGATATAATAATTTAATTATATGTCAGAAACTTTATCCGGATAAAAATGGGATTCGGCCCGAC
>JAUTDX010003424.1:0-35029 GCA_030844895.1 Ambrosia x helenae | reverse complement strand
AGGTACGATAAAATCATAGCCATTAAATCATTAGTTGATCAAAGGCCAAGGACCATCAAAGTGCCCGCGTCGGATCAAGGGCGTAGCAGCGACAATTGGCATGTCGCCGCTAATGCTCACTTTTCTTGTAATGTATTAGAAAGAACAAAGGATTAGAATAGTGTGCTTCCACAGAGCTCAACCGTTTAACTTTTAACGACATTGTGTTTCACTTTATTTGACACTCATGTGTGGTTTGTCTTTGCCTTCCACGTATATGGGAGGTGGGATATTATTTTGAATTCTTAAACCACTTTTCTATTTCATTCTTCTTTGTTTGCTTCAAGAGTGAGGGAGATTCTAATGTGGTGACCACTCGACCTCTCGCGTCTCCTGCGAATACAGCTTTTCCGTATCATTGTGGCTATGTGGGTAGATAATGTAAAGAGAAACGCAGGCATGTGCGTGTCAGTGGCCATCTCCGTTGGCTTTAGGTAGTGTCTATGCTGCGGGTCGTCATTGTTTGTGTTTGTCTCTGATGTTTAGATCTAGAACTTTGTTTTTCCGATAGTTATTTTGAACCCATTACGGTATTCGTTATCGATTTTAACTAGCCACAATGAGGTTTAACTTTGACCCGTTAGGGTTGCTTCCACGTCATCGGTTGTCTTCTTCGGCCACCTTTAGTTGCGTATGAGGTTTTGGATGTCAACAATTTCTCTTCGAACCGTTAAGTTTAGCACAATAACGATGTTTTCCTTCTTCACATTCACGTTTAGTGGTTGTAGCAACATTATGTATGGTTTAAAGTGTATCTAAAGGATTGGGTACCAATATTTCTTGCTAAAATTAAGCATTCCGAACATTAAGTATGGTTAAAAGGTAGAAACCGGCACATAAATTTACTACTAAGTGTAACTGTTTTCTATTGTGTAGTCACATCAGTTTAATAAAAGTTTGTTTTAGCCATATCAATTAAAAAACTGTGGCAAAAATAGTTGATGTAATTGATGTGCCGAGAATTACACATGGCTTATGTATTTATTTTCCCTATTTTTTGCACATTTATATATGCTTTTATCGCCATAAAACATATCTAAGTCGTTCCTTAGAGGTAAATGCAGGTTTTTGGAGCAACAAGCAAAAATGAGCGGAAACTGCACACAAGGGAAGGAAATTGTAGACTTTCCAGACTGCAGCAGATGGTGCACGGCCGCCGTGCTCTGGTCGTGCGCTCATGCCCAAGTCAACCAGTCCACATTTTCAAGTCAACCAGAATGAAGAAGTCAACTTGCACGGGCATGCTCATCACTTGGCACGGCCGTGCACTCCTCAAACGTGCTCCCCAAGGCTCTGCAGACCAAGAGTGACTAAACATGAGAAGGCCACCATGAGCACGACCATGCTCCTCGACAAACTCGACAAGATCTGCCGAAAAAGACTACGGACTGCCCCCAGATGTTTGGCACGGGAGTGCACACCCTTAAGCACTGCCTTGCACCTCCTGGCCGCTCTATAAAATGAGACATTCACTCTTCATTTTGGCATCCCATCCTATCTCATTCCACCTGATTCTCTCCCACAACGAGGGTTGTTTTAGAGTCTTGTAAGTGACCTTTGGAGCTTGGGATCACTCCATAAACACTTAGATCAAGTGAGCTTGAGAGAAAACCACACAAAATCACTCAAATACTCTCCAAATCCTCTATCAACCCCTCACCATGATTTCACACCATATCAAAACTTAATGAGCCTGTTGTAATGCCATTATTTGGCTAGGATTAATAAGGTTGCTAGGGTGAAGACTATCTTGGTATGCATTTATATAGTTTATGTTTATTTTAAGTTATGGTGTGGCTAATGGATATGTAAAGTCACACGAAATTTCTTAATTTACGTGATTATTGACTAACCTTTTTCACACATCATTTTTTTCCCAAGACATTATATAATTATTCCATCACACAACACAAAACAAACTGAAGACAGTGTGGCTATTGTTTAATCTTTGGTTTCCACATATTTATTGTGGTTCTATGTGGCCATTTTATATTTGTTTTTGTTTTGTAAAATACGTAAAAACAATGGTAAATCTGAGATAAAAACCTAAAACGCAAATGATATTAACAATAATAATCGAAAATCTTTACATAAGTTTTCAACTTAAATACTAGTTATAGAACTATTTCGAGCCGGATTTAATATTCTTGCTCCTTCACTCATTCTGAATATTAGCCAATGTTGTATTTTCTTCTTACAAATTTTAGTTGTGTTTTCTGATTGATTGGATGTTAGATCTGGTACATGGAGAAACAAAACATGAAAATAAATATGAATATTTGATTTGGTTGTACTTAATCAAATATTATGTAATGAACAAACATTTTCCTCACTTTTGGAAAGTGATTTTGGCCAAGGAACAAAACAACCTACTCCTTGCCCAACTGTTCTGAGCTCACCAATTTGTATTGGTTAAAATGTTGCCACTTTTACAACTTCATCAATAGAAACTCTAAAGCAATCATCTTGTATTGGAACTTCATGAAAGGTTTGGTGTTTACTCGTAAACAGGTGAATTGTACCAGTAGCTATGTGGGTTTTAAAATATAAAGTACATAGAATACACTTATATGTCTAAAAAATTTCATAGCATATTAGCATGATTAAGTTAAAGTAAATATTTTGATCTTCTTGCGATTTCAAACGAGATGGCGTGCCAAGAAGTTAAGTCACATGAATTGACAAGGTTATGTAAAATCATCAAATCACATGAAAAATTATAAAAATGAATGAAATTGGCAATACTTACTCTTGTTAACTTTCCTTTTGCATCATTTTAGATATGTTACTCTAAGGAAGGCCTTCTATTTCAGTGCTTTACATGATGGGTTAGGATTGTCCTAAGATCCAAGATGGTTGTCCACATAATTGATCTACACTTCAATTAATAAGTTATCGAAAATAAGCAATCACATGGAAAGTATAAAAAAATAATGAAACTGTCAAATACTTACTACTGTTACCATTTCCTTTTGCACCATTCTAGTTGTACTCAGGTTAGATCCAACCTAATTTTCATAAGAATTTGCCTACAAAGTGTAATGAAAGGGGCAAATAAGTCACTTGTGTTAGTGAAATTTTATCTATTGAAGATGGGTAGTTTGGTATCATCAGTCCTTGTGCAGCCAGATGAGGTAAAACTTGTTGAATCATGGTCTTTGTTTTTGCAACCCGAATAGATAAGGTTTGTTTGACATAATATTTTATTATCGTAAGTTTAGTATGTAAAATTAGTATTATTATTATTATCATATAACCTATAGTTGTGGCGGTTATGATGGTTAAACTGAACCATTGTGTCGGTTCACTAAAGGGTGTCGTACCCCTTCACCACATATAAATAGTCCCATACCCTTTCATTTGTATTTGGATGATTTCTTTAATATAAAGAAAGTTTATATAATTCTCTCTATTCAAATCCCACATTTGGCATCAGAGCCTTGGTATCATCGATCCATCATAGTGAAAGAAGATAGAATCATCAAGAAGTTTCATCCCCTGTTTTCCGAAAGAAAACAGAGACTGCCCAAGAACGTTGTATACCGAGACATTGCACAGTTTTGGCCAACCCAGACGATAAGGAAGATCGTTATTTGAAGATTATAACCGTTAATTGAAGAAAGAAACAAACCGGAAGAGGAATCCGGCGAAAACGAAAGACTCCGGTGTGACACCGGATAAACAGAAAAGAAGTTAGAAGCGATGGATTCATTTTTTCAAACAGTTATTCATTCCCCTCCCTTTACATCTTAGAATGAATCGAATACAATAAACTTAATCCAAACAAAAAAAATCAAAGTTTCTATATACTCTGTTTTTTGGAAAGAAAGAAAAAAGGCCGCGAAAGTTTGAATAAAAAAACGAAACGTTTCTGTAAAACGTTTTATCCGAACGTTCATATCAGTAAACAATCTGATTTCGTAAACGAGTTTTGAATCTAAGGCAGTGGATTAAGATTCCGAAAAAAAACAAAAGTAAGGTTGTTTAAAAGAAAAGTATTCGATCAAAAGGAAACGATTTCATAAAGCATTAAATTGTTTAAGAGTCTGTGGAAACGAATCAAATATTGTTCTTCGTTTTCACTTCGGAATCGGAAGAAAAAGAAGGAAAAAAGGGCGGGAATTTTGTTGTTGGCAGAAAGTTTGTTTGGAGAAGATTGACTTTTGTAAAGTAAAAGAAAGTATTGTCTCGAAAATACATCGTTTGTTTATTAGAAAGTCTAAGCAGATTAGATTTTTGTGGAATATATTTTTTTGATTTGTTAAAGTAAAACAAAATCAAATCAGTTTTTGATTTTTTTTTTAAATCAATACTATTAAACATTCCACATAGCAAGTCAAATCGAATCACACTGATTCGTATAGCAAGATACTCTGAACCCCTGTTGTGGTTCGTCGAGAAAATAATTAGCAAGTAACTCCGAGCCTTTTGGTTCGTTGAAGAAATAGCAAGTGACTCCGAGACTTCATGACTCATTGAGTATATCAAGAAAAGTTAGACATTTGTGGCAAGTTAGACCTTCGTGGCAAGTTAGACCTTTGTGGCAAGTTAGACATTCGTGGCAAGTTAGACCTTCGTGGCAAATTGACCTGTGTAGCAAATCAAGAAAGAAAACTTTTGCTTCAAAGTAAGTAAGCAAGAGAGTTTAGCAAGTCAGAAAGTTAGCAAGAAAGCAAGATTGGAAAGAAAAAGTCAAAGAAAGTAAAGCAAGAAAACATGGCAGAGAAAGATGACAAAAACGCGTCTAGTAGTTCAATATCATCTCGTGAGCAAGGAAATGTATCACTACAATGCCCAAAAATGACAGAGACAAATTATACCTCATGGGCACTATTAATGGAAACAATCTTAAAGGCTTATGGTCTTTGGGAAACAATTGACGCGAAAGAAGGAACTGAAGCAGCAGATGAAAAGAAAGTGAATACTACGAAAGCAATGATTCACCAAACATTACAAAAGATATTTTAATGCAAGTAGCACAATGTCAAAATGCAAAAGAAGTTTGGGAATCAATCAAAGTTAGATACCTTGGAGTAGATATGGTTCAGCAAGCACGACTACAAACATTGAGAAGTGAGTTAGAAACTCTAAAAATGAAAGAAAATGAACCAGTAAGTAACTTTGCAAGCAAGTTAGCCAGCATAAGACCCAAATTCAAAAGCCTTGGCACAACTCTTAAAGACAAAGCAATAGTGAGAAAACTACTCAACTCAGTTTCGAAGAAGTTCCTACCTATTGTAGCAACTATTGAACAATATTCAGAGATAGACACAATGCCATTTGAAGAAGCAGTGGGGAGAATAACAGCATTTGAAGAATGCCTCAAAAGTCAAGATGAACCAGCGGAAAATTATCAAACGAAACTCTTAATGGCAACCTCAAGTAATTATCATTCTGGAAGTTTGCACAATGGTAGAGGACGTGGTAATCATAACCGTGGTAGAGGTCGTGGAAGAATCTTTAACAACGGACAAGGAAGAAACTTTAGCGAAGAAAGGAAAGAGTAAAGAGAAACATGAATCAAGGAAAAAAGACAAAAGCAAATTTGGATGCTTCGAATGTGGTAACTATGGTCACTTATCGTATGAATGCACAAAATGGAAAGACAAGAAAGAAAAGAATGAGCAAGTATCCCTTCTCGTTCATGAAGAAGAAGATCCAACCCTACTCTGAAACAAGAAAGGATAAATCAAAAATTAGGGGGAGAATGTTAGACATAATATTTGATTATCCTAAGTTTAGTATGAAAATTAGTATTATTATCATATAACCTATAGTTGTGGCGGTTAAACTGAACCATTGTGTCGGTTCACTAAAGGGTGTCATACCCCTTCACCACATATAAATAGATCCATACCCTTTATTTGTATATGGATGATTCTTTAATATAAAGCAAGTTTATACAATTCTCTTTATTCAAATCCCACAAGATTTTAATTTGTTCAGTTATTCTTTGCCTTGAATCTCGCATTGTGTAGTTAATGCTCAAGATGTGCAATTCTTTTCATGACCCTTTTTTGTTATAGGAAAATGTCAATAATTATAGAAGTCACTCCATAGCTAATTCCTTTTAAAAATCCACAACTTTCTCTTCTCTTCCAAATACTATTGTGAGGGCATCCGCTTCTGGTTCAAGGTTCAGGGCTCCCTCGTTGATTTTTGCTTCACTTTCGTAATGCAAAAATTATGTCAAAAGAATTTAGTGAGGTTTTTTTTTCAACAAACTAAAGTAAACATGTATCATAGTAAATTATTGGATCATGAAAAGAACTACTAATTCTAAAAGCCAAAACTCCTTACAGAAGATTAAGGCTATGATTTTACTGATTCTCTCCGAGCACAGAAATCTGGTTTACCTATTGGTTACATGAATTGTTGTCGAGGTTGTTCACCAGTAATTCCTCCAAAACCAACAGTTGTGTCCATTCCAGTTGTTTATCTGTTCTAGTAGTTGTGTAAAAATCTCTGGAAGTTTTTCTTAGATATATAGATTAAACTTGATTTATTCTATGTTATGTAAATATTAAACATATGTTAAATTGTATTATCCTAAGTCTAGGCATGTTAGAAACCGGTTTATGTCACACCGGTTCATAGAAAAACAATATCCTAAGTATGTGTGTATGTATCGTCGCGTCTGTTGAAGTGGCACCGGTTCAGATTGTATATATAGGGCCGAACACTTCATTTATATAATAAGAAAGTTTATGTTTAGTTTAACTAACTTTCAAACAAACTTTTCCCTCCATATTTGTTAACCGCCAAATCGCATCATACACCCGAAGCCCATCAGAAACCATAATCAGATTATTCGACTAGACCTGTGCAGAAATTAAGATTACTAACATGGCATCAGAGCCCGATCAAAGTAAAGTTTATGGTATGTTCGATTGTGAAGAGAAGTCCGATGGTGTTCCCGAAGACAAAGGCAAGCGGCCGATGTCTCCATATAGTGAAGATGATCGTGTGGATCAAATTGTTCTCGATAAGAAGATCGCAGAATTCAAGAAGGAGTGTATGGACCCTTCGAACATCAACTTCTCCAGATTTCACATTGGTTCAACCCCGAAGACGCGTATAGAGAAGAAGAAACACGCGCAAAAAGAGTACAACAATCAAATAAAGGATGCCCCCGAATACCCACACGCGATGTGTTGCGGTAAATGTAAAGAACCCTTCCACTATAGAAGAAATTGCCCAAAGAAGATGGGCAAAACAGAATTCATGGTAAAAAGGAACGGAAGGAAAAGGATGGGATGATGTTTGGTACGCGAGTTTAACAAGAAAAGAACATGGGTGTGGTTTTAAAGACCAATTCGCCATTTTCACCAAGTCGTTTGGAGTAGAAGGCAAACCAAGCGGATATAGGAGGGAGTATTTTAGAGGAAGAGGATCGGTAATCATCACAAGTGGAGGGCAAGTTCACAAGATCAAGAAGGTATATTATGTCCCTACACTTCGAAAAAATGTGCTAAGCATAGAAAAGTTAAACCAAGAAGGCTTAGAAGTAGAATTCGATGGTGACACTTGTCACATACATAGGCCGATCCTACAAGAGAAAAGAAA
Source organism: Ambrosia x helenae (assembly GCA_030844895.1). NCBI lineage: Eukaryota > Viridiplantae > Streptophyta > Magnoliopsida > Asterales > Asteraceae > Ambrosia > Ambrosia x helenae. The sequence goes on along the minus strand of JAUTDX010003424.1, from coordinate 27,424 downwards.
GTTGATTCTATGCCGAATTTGTGATAGTGAAAGTCACTTCACATTTAAATGCCCCGAAAGGAAAAATATTGTTGAAAAGGATGGAAACGGACCACTAGAAAGGTTCTCAAACAAACGGGTCAGATTTGAAGGCATAAAGGAATCACTAAGTGTTGAAGATAAAGAAAGGGCTTACATGTTCAAACAATTTCAAGAATTCTCTATCGATAAGGACAATTATGAAGGCATTATGGAGAAAGGTCCTATCATGTACCCAACCAATGGTTCTCGCATACAAGATTGCTTAGTTTTCATGGATTTGCTCCATGTTACAACAACGGTTGAAAGGTACAAACGCAAGTTCGAGTTAGAATTTGAAAAGATTGTTAAAATGGTTCATGCAAGATTTCTTAAAAATAAGAATCGAAGCCCCTATGCCACCACGAGACACAACCGGCTATCCGATTAGTTTATTGGATTTATATACGAAAGTACAAGTGTTTGGTGGATATGAGAAAGTCACTAAAGATGAAAAATGGGCGATTGTTGCAATGAGTATGGGTTATGGAAGAGGGCTACCTAGCCTAGCAAAGAAAGAAGAAATAGCAACAACACTTCGGCTTGTATTTATTCGATATTTAGAGATGATGGAATGGTACCATCTCAAATACAAAGGCCGCGAGTTGGTTGTCGAAGTCAACAACGAAGAAGGTAGCACAAGTGAAGGCAACAAATGGAAGGATGAAGATATGCCGCCCAAGAAAAGGAGCCGATCATCATCAAGTGACGAATGAAGAAAAGAAGGTGGAAGAAATCAAGTTTAAGGGGGAGATTGTTAGATATATAGATTAAACTTGATTTATTCTTATGTTATGTAAATATTAAACATATGTTAAATTGTATTATCCTAAGTCTAGGCATGTTAGAAACCGGTTTATGTCACACCGGTTCATAGAAAAACAATATCCTAAGTATGTGTGTATGTATCGTCGCGTCTGTTGAAGTGGCACCGGTTCAGATTGTATATATAGGGCCGAACACTTCATTTATATAATAAGAAAGTTTATGTTTAGTTTAACTAACTTTCAAACAAACTTTTCCCTCCATATTTGTTAACCGCCAAATCGCATCATACACCCGAAGCCCATCAGAAACCATAATCAGATTATTCGACTAGACCTGTGCAGAAATTAAGATTACTAACAGTTTTACTAACTTTTGAATAACAACCTTGTTCGTGGAGTTAGATATGACCAGTAGTTGTTAGTAGTGTATAAATATAATTAAGTTTGTTAGCCTAGTTAGATATCACTCTGAGTTATAGGCTTTAACTTTTAAAACACAGATCCTTGCTAATGATAGTTTTACCCTTCAGCCTTATCTCACAACTCTTAACTCTATCAACTAAGTTTGAAAGTGATTTGAGTTAACATTATATCCAACGGTTTGCAGTCAAAAGTTCAATATCCAAACGAATAGAATAAAATATACAACTTATCTAAATAAACACACTAAAGAACTAAAGTATCCAAAATCAATACAATAAAAATTGAAAGATAGTTGATATAGAAACCCACATTGGAGGAAAGTTATATGGCATCTTTTAAGACAATAACTGAAAATCTCTATTTCATTTAAGAGTATGACATCTTGTTGTCTTAATTCTCTCCATCATGTTGTACTTCTCTACTTCATCTAGTTCCAATTATGCTATTTGTTCCTTCAACGATGAAGTGGATGATAAGGATATTACTGAGCTTCCTTTAACAAGATGATCAAATATTTGATATAGCAGAATGCCTAATATGTAAGTGAATAATCTTATTTAATGATAACTTAATCAAAATAAAAAAGCAAATAATAAAATTAACTAATTAGAAAATGGGTTGAACAAGTATATGATTGTGAATAAGTTTTTCCATTGAAAAAGCATTAAGCTTACCTCGTCCATGTTATTCACAATTATATACTTTCCTACAAGAGAAATTGTTACTAATTAAACACCATTTAAATAGTTCTACCATTTATCAAGACCTATTTGCAATTTTGCATAGGTAATTTGCAGTCAAAACAGACATTTCATAACAGAGTTGCTACACATATATTTAAATACATGAGAATGTCAAATTTGATTCGATTCAACCCAAGAATCTCAAGTTTATACAAACTTTGTCAACACTGAAATTATAGAAAAATACTCGGTCTTAGAGTGGTTGAATTTTAAATTCTTGCCCTCTAAAGTTATTCGCCACTCCTCTACCCTTGCATACAGGATTTGTTTATTCTCTGCAACTAACACAATATCATTATCAAAGAGCATGCACCATGTGATTTTCTCTTGAATTGACTTGGATAACTCATCCAAAACAACCACAAAAAGAAACGGGCTCAACGCAAACCCTTGATGAAATACTACCTCCATAGGAAATGAATAAATATCCCCTACATACGCCTTAACACTAGTTTTAGTCCTAGCATCCATATCCATAACTAAATTCTACAAACTACCTTGGAACCCCTTACCTTCCAAAATATTCCGAATCAGTTTACATGCCACATCGTTGCATGCCTTTTCCAGGTCTATAAACACTATATGCAGATTTTGCTTCTTCTAACAAGACGTTTCCATCAATCTCCTTAAAATATGCAATGCTTCTATAGTCAACCGCTCTGACATGAATCCAAACTAGTTTACCATAACCTAAATTTTCTTCTAACGCCAATCTTAATTACCCTTTCTTATTATTTCATGGCCCAGTAACTTAATCCTTTGCATCTTTTTTATTTCTATATAAACTATAAAGCCACCACAACATTATATCATTAGAGCAGGCAATTTCAGACACGAACATAAATACCCAACACAAACCTACACGATTTTAACATGTACATGTATGATCTTAACAGGTTTCGTGTCCTAAACAAGTAGACACGAAATTTACCCGTTTAGTACCCGTTAAGACATGTTAAGGATTTTTTTTTAAATATACCGGTGGAGTATTGCCTATTGGAGTTATACATTTTTGCTATGTGGAATTCTACCCTTTTAATGCTTGATGATACCCATTTAACGTGTCGGATTTGGAAATTATGTTCGTGTATTATCGTATTAATATGGTATAAACAGGTATTATCGTGTCTTATCGTGTTAACCAGGTATAAACAGGCTCGTGTTCGGGTATGGAAAGAATGACTCGAAAAGTTATCATGCCGTGTGTTCGTGTCTACATGTATCGTGTTCGTGTCTTAACAGGTTAGGTATTTACCGGCCTATATATCATTATCACATATTTAAATATCAAAACTGTCTATATTCAAAATTCTTAAAAGAAAAAATACTTAGACCATACGTTTCTTTTAAAATTTCACCTAAAATCAATCACTCACAAAATCCATGAACACATAAATAAATAAAGATTAAAAAAAAAGATAAACCCAAAAATTGAAAGACATGGCTATAGTGTTCCGTGCAAAAGACTTGGCTTAGTACATCATTTATACACGGCTACAATTTAGTCAAACAAACCTACTTACTGACACAACTTGTACTCTACTAGACAGACGGTTAGATTTTATTATTATTATTATTATTTTATATATTATTATTATATTAACCATTTTCATCATCTTCAACATCTTCCCTATACACACATGGCTACACCCTAAATACCCTCATTTTATGTCCCTCATTCACCAATTATCCGATGAAATCAACGGCCCAGATGAGCAGACCAACAACAAACATAGCAACAATGAACAGAGCAACAAGAAACAGAGCAACAATGAACAGAGGAATAATATTAATGATGGGTATGGAAAAAGAGCAAAAAGATTGGTTTTTTCTAAGATTAAGAAGGTAAAGAAACGGTTTCAGAAGAAAAAGATACAAAAAGATGAGTCTTGGAGTGTTTGTTGTTGGTGTGTTGGGGGTATACCGAGTCATGACTCGGGTACTGAGTCACCGACGAGTGACCCGAATTCTGATGGGTTTGGGTTTGATTCTTTGAGAGAGTTGATTGAAAAGAGTGATTTTTTGTTGGATGAGTGTAATACACATTTGGATGTATATATTAGTGATGATTATATTTATGATGATGATAGTGATGATGATGATGATTAATGGTAAAGATTATTAATTTATTGATGGGGTTTTTGTTTTGTTGTTTGATTTGGATTTTTTGTTGTTGTGAATGAATGTTGAATTGTGTGAAGTTGGTTAGTGTGTTGTGTTTTGATGTTTGTATTCATGGATTCTTGATGTGTAGCTAAGGTTTTGTGTAAAGTGTAATGTTAACTTGTGAGTTGAAATGGGTTGGGTGACGGATATGGTTCGGGTCAAAAAAGGTCGTTTTAAAATAATTAAAGGGTCATTTTGGTTCGGGTCAACATGGGTGCGTTAAAAAAGTTGTGCTTTGTTGGATTTAGAATCTCAGAACCAGTGCAGCATCTAATCTCTGAATTGAAAATTTTGAGGTTTCGAATCTTTTTTAATATTCGTCACAATAGTTAAGCTCTTTGGAATCACCAACCAGACTATTCTTTGAGATGAGTTCTCCTGTTTAAGGAGTAACATCTAATATTCTTATTGGCTTTTATCTGGTAGTCAAATGCCATATAAGGGTCTTCACATAAGTTGAAATTCATGTCCTGTTTTTTCATTGTGAAATGTGTATGGTTGCATCTGCAAGTTATATTAAAGAGGTTAATTTTGACCCTTCAGGGTCAAACAAAGAAATTTAACAACACTGTTTGACTATTCGAATATGATTCGGATGTAACGCAGACAGGAAAAGATTATTATAAAGTAATGGCAATTGATAAGAACCAGTTCAGATTCTTCAAATCAAGGTGATACTATTTATGATAAAGAGCAGAAAAGGAATACTTTTGACTTTTAAGGTCAAACAGAGAGACATATAACTCTATTTTTATACTAAGCTTATGCAGTATCAAGAAAATCTCTATGATCACATTGAACTTACTAACTTAATACAGCTGGGAAAAGATATTTTTACAGGAACTAGTAACAGATTTTGCATCTTTTGAAGTTTTGGATGTAAAGGTTTGACCTTAAAGTCAAACTGTGACTAATGTACCTGTTAGATTATGAGTGTGTGTGACCTGGTCATGAGATCAGTAGGCTTTAGCTAAAACAGTATCCAGCATGATTTAAGTTTTAACTATGAATGCTAATCTAACATGTACCAGAAATACCAACAAGCTTGTTTTAACTATGAAACATTGAAGAAACATGTGGAGATAGCAAATCTCGAGTTGATGGTGGTGTAGCATGAGAGAGTTATAAAAACGAACCTAACCCAATTCAATATGTGTTCAAAATTGAACTTAAAACCGAATTTGAGTTCGGTTCAGCCTTGGTTTCAAACTGAATTTAATGAGGGTGTTCAATGAGTTTGTTTTTCAGGTTGCTAGGTTCAGTTTCCTCAACTGAACTTAATCTATCTAGAATGAAAAGTCAAATATAACTTTTTTTCTTTTTTTTTTTTAACGGCCAGCGAATATTATACTAACCCGGCCACCTGCTCACCATTGCAAAGAAAACCTACCACCCTAAGGCTCATTTTGGTAAAACCCATGGTCCACTTGAATAGAGTATTAACTTGTTTAAAATAACAAGATGTGAAAATAGAAATAGAATTTATAGAAATAAAGTTTTGTGGCATCATGGATGGGTTGTTGTCATGTAAATGTTTCTCAACTCTTCATTTAGTCCCATAAATACATTATTTAATTTTTTATAACTCATAAAAGATGAATGGGAAAGAGTGGAATATTTTTGTTTTTTGTTGGAGTTTATTCAAGGTGGCCCCAATCATGCCCTCACCTAGCCTAAGACTTCCACATAATTAGTCAATCATGCTGATAGTCCCTAACTTTCTTTTATATTTTCATTTATAGGATAGCTTCAACCAATCATGTTGATAGCTCTTGGCTTTCATTTATGGGTGTGTCCCTAACATTATAACATTCTTATTTTGATAGCATTCAATTCAATCATGCTGATAACCCACCCAAACTTTCATTTATGTTGCTTTGAAACAAATTATAACATTCTCATTGAGATAGCATTCAGTTCAATTGTCCATTAGGGACACACAATGTTACTATTCCTTTAGAATGGGATTGTCATTGCCCTAAGCAGCGAAACTAAAAGGCAGAAGCGTTAGTGGTCACATTACAAGTATGGATTATTACCAGCCAATGGATTATAGATTGTCTATAGGGTTAGAATGTTCATAAAGTGTAAAACCATTCAAACTAGAAGGTTTGGCCAATTCCCAGTACAGTCAGCTTGGTTTGCCGATTTCTGAAAATTCGGTTAACGGTTTGGTCCAGAATTTCCATCAAACCAGACCGAACCTTAATCCTGGCCATGAACACCTGTAACTTCAATCCATTTTTTTAAATCTGACAAAACCCATGTGTTTGCTCCATTTAAAGTTTAAACTACTCATAAGCCAGAAGACACCACGGACTCATTAAAGGTAACATACGCGCAAACAAAAGGTGTTTCAAACCCAACAAGTATATATCTAACTGAAATGCACCAATACAATATGTTACAATGTGCACAAGAAACAGCACAAGAATTTATACATGGAGGCAACACATATGCCTCAACTTATTTGGATAAGTAGCAATCATCAAAACAACCAAACTGCATACCTTACAACAATTTAGGACATTGGTATCCAAACAGGTCAAGATTTCCTGACATCTTGGCCAATGATGCTTGACAGTTGACCCCTTCTGGTTCCAGGACAGAACCGTTTGTGTGTGTGCTCGTATTGTCGAACAACTCAAGCTGGGATGGCTTCAGGGACTCTACCAGCTTCGTTCGCAGCCAAACTATCATAGTATTCAACCAACACTTCCCAACCACCAGGGCACATGAATCCATCTGGCGGGTTTTCCCTGTTCTTTGCAAGTGTCCGCATCTGTATCATACAAACAAAAATTGGATATAAGCATATTACAAAATAGCCAAAAGATTTATATAGTAGACGGTATATAAAAAAGACAAATTTGACTAGTTTTTCTAGACTGTTATTAGAAAAAGTACACCTTTAAAAACGCATTTGACACACTTACAGTAATTCGGGTCAACCCAACCTTACAGGTCAATATCAGGTTTTGACCCATTATGCTACATCTAGGTGAGGGTCAAAGTAAAAAAAACATAACACATGGAGACATAAGCGCGTATTTCGCGGTAAACATACCTTGGTACCCGAGATGAAGAGGAAATCTTGAGCTCTGGAAGGATCAAAGAATTCCATTTTCTGTTGTGTCTTGTCATATGCTGCCACCTGAAATAGCAATCTCAAGTCACTCAAATAGTTTCATGAAGTAGGGGATGTTTGGTTGTGCCTGAGCATGTGATCTTAAATAATCACTTGTCAGAAATAAATAAATATTGTAACAGTCACAGAACAAGCTACAGAAGATAGTGTTTGGATGATCGTTCAAAAAAAAAAAAGTGTTTGGATGTCTTGTATTATATAAAAACTAGACTACCCAAAATCAGAATTAGAATCAAAATATCCAAAGTCCAAACAATACGTTAATAAGAAAGCAACAAAAGATGATATTGATGTTATAAAGTAAGTACCTTGAAAGGAAGAATGTTTAAGCGCTCAAGCCCAGGCGCCATGCTAAGTACTTTCTTGCCATGATCAGCATTATAAAGATCTCTTTTCTCAACAGGATGACCCATGCCAGCCGGATCACGGCCCACTATGTAAAAGTTGGCACCTGCATTGATCCGGGCCTTGGCATGCCACTGCACCTCCGTTGGGCCCGCATAGTGCATTGGAGATGGAAATATTGATACCACTGTGTTTTCAGGATCAAGAACACCATCTTCCAGCACCTGTTGGCGTTCATCAAAACGTTTTCACAACCATTAGAATATAGCAACATAAATTACAGTGTTTTTTTTAAACATAAAACGTCATAAATCATTTTATTTTGAAAAGTGAGATTATTATTGGAATAATATTATTTATAAAAATCTTTGGCACACTAACCGTTCAATATTTCAGCTTTTACTTAATCTTTCAGCTTATGCGATTTAATAAACATAACCGAAATCAGCAACCATGTCAAAACTGTCGATTCCACTAAAATTTTAAAAAGAGAAAAAAAAATAAGAAGCAATTTGCTAACCTTCTGATGCTGCTTCATTCGCCAACTAAGTGGAACGTCATCTGCCTTTGTGAATCCACCAAGCGGATGAAGCAAAAGAACCGGGTTCTTATAGCCCATTTCAAGAAGCCTACGCCTCGTGTCAGTCATCAATAAAGCATGACCATTGTGTACGGGGTTCCTGAGCTGGAAAGCAAACACTGCGTCAGCGTTCCTCTTTTCAAATTCCTCACGCAGTTGTGAAGGTGATAGTCTGTAATGGTCAAGCCCATCATGGTACTTGATTGGTTGTATAACTTCAAGATCACCCCCAATCAGCCAATCTCCTGCACCTGTTATGGCTTCTTCGGCATAAGGGAGACCAGGCGCCGTTGTACCCCAAGTTCTTGCAATTCGCTCTTCTTTGTTATGCTTGTATATCTCAATGCTAGAAAACATAAGACCAAGAGAGTAAATATCAGTTGATGATTGCGTAAACCCGACTGTGAACAAACTATATATGTATATTCCTACCATCTTTTGTTTGTAAAGAAGCAGATCTACAATTTAAACCAAACCATCAGAAAAATACTTGCTTTTTTCTCTGAAAGAGTCTTTTGTGATCATGTTAGTTAAAATAGAAATTTTGAGTTATAGGTAAATTTGAAAGGTTTTTAAAAATTTAACTGTTATATATATATATGGTCCCAGAAGTTGTAAGTCAACCCAATCCAAAAGGATTTATAAAATTTTTAACTGTTATATATCTGGTCCCAGATGTTGCGGGTCAACCCAATCCGACAATCCATACTAAAAGTTACCTGCTACGAAACCTCAACAAACCCTAAAACCTTAAACTCAAAAGTCAAATCTTGAACCCCCCAGCCGCCGCAACCCCAAAACCCAAACCTTAAACCCTACAGTCAAATCTTGAACCTAAAACCTTAAACCCAAAAGTCAAATCTTGAAACCAAAACCCTAAACCCAAAGCGTGAACCCAAACCCTAAACGCAAAACGTAAACCAAAACACTAGACCCTGAACCCAATATCCAAAACCGTAAACTAAACCCTAAACCCAAAAACCGAAAACGAAAACCAGAACCCTCAACCCTCAACCATCAACCATGAACCCTCAACCCTCAACCCTCAACCCTCAACCCTCAACCCTCAACCCTCAACCCTAAATCGAAACATGAAGCCAAACTATGTTTTGGTTTCAAGAGTTCGGTTGTGGTCCAAAGTTGCATCTGGATCCGCTGTCCCTTTTATGAATCGCAAAGCCTATTCTACTAAATACAAACCCTTGGTCCCCCGGGGTCTGCGAGTCACTATGAACCACCTTCTGTACCCGCTTAAAAAAGCGGACCGCCTCAGGGGCTAGATTAATAAAATTATAAAAAAAATGATAAAAAAAAAATCATCTTACTTGTTCAAAATAGCAACAGGATTATCATCCCCATCAACAAGAGCAACCGAACCCAAACCCGAACCTAATATCCTCTCCTTCTGCACATCATCAATATCCAACACAATCGGCACCGACATATTCACAACCGACCCATCTCCCAACCGGAGCGAGTTAAAATGAAGAGTTTGGAGGAACTCGGATTCTCTCATGAACCCACTCAGTGGACTCGCCCACCCTTCACTCAACACATGTACCCACTCCATATCTATCCTTGATAACTTTATCTTCACCATCCCCATTGCCTCCTTCTTCTTCACCTCCCTTTTGTTCTCCGGTACCACCAGCTCCACCACTCTTCCCCCATCAGGCTCTATCAACCCACATGAGATCCGGGTCGGGTTTCGGGTTGGGTTTCGGGTCAGGATACGGGTCGGGTTGAGTTTGAAGGAATGGGATTGAATGGGGGTGATTGGGTAATTGGGTATGTTGGGTTTGGAGTGAATTTGGGTTTTGAGATGAAGAGAGGTCATGGCCGCCATTGATGAGTTGGTTTGAGTTGCAGGTGAGGGTTAAGGGAAGAAGATGAAGGAATATAAAGTGGTTGGGAGGATGAACCTGGACACTTTTGGTACTTTGGTTTTTGTTGTAGTTTGTGTTTTTTAAAAAGTGGTTGTTTTGTTAGTGGAATATTTACACGTTTTAAATTTTGTTTTTAGTAGGATTAATTACTTTTTTAATGTTTATGTATCACTAATATAATATGGTCATTGGTCATATGGTGTGCTCTTTTTGAATTTGTCCTCTAATTGTTGTGAGTTATTGTTTAGAGTAGAGGGTTCATTTTATTTCTTATTACATATTTATTCATTCCACAAAATTAATTATATATTTCCTCTACGTACAAGAAATTACTTAAATACTCTTTTTTGTTATTCTTATCAAAAGACGAACATTAAGCGACGTTCGTCTCATAGCTGTCTTCCCCTTCGCGAACCCTACACTTGGCTCCCCTTCCTCTTTCTCTTTTGCAAACCCTATACCGACGCTGCAAACATCAATCGGTTTGTCGATTTCGAATTATTGTTTGCTACTTCTGTTCTATATAGTCGGCTTCTTGTTCTTTCTTTTTCTTTTGTAAAACAAATAGTTTTTTGTACAAAGTTCTTGAAAAAAAATTTGACGTTAAGTGTTAAGTCGACTTATGTTCAAAATATATAGTTTTCATTCAAACTTTAAGAGGCTACTAGGTTTCTTTTTTTTTCTTTTTTATTTATTTTGCAGTTTAATGTTTTGGGAACCATAGTTGTTTATAGGTTCGATTGAAACCTTTAATTGATATGTTTAGAAAATGTTTGATGTTGATTAGATATTGTATACATGTTTTGTTTTGATTTGATTTATCTACATTAGGTTGATTCATAATGGAATATGAACATATAGATGTTATCAAAAACCACTCATTTTGGTGTCATTTTGAACCATTTTCCAAATGAAGTTAGTCAAGCCAATTAACTTTCAGGGGCAAAATACCCTAAATCATTATCATCGAATGTGAAAATATGGAAGGTATGAGACGTTGATTCTAGATTCAATCCTAATATCGGGTTAGTTCTAAGACCTACTTTGATGATGTTAATCCTCTGTTTTTTAAAAAACTACAGCTAATGATTTTCAAATTTTGATATCAGGTAACAATCATGATGCTTTTACATTGGAGTTCTATTATGGGGGTGAACTTACTAATTTTCCAAACATTACTTATGAAGGAGGTAAAATCGCTCATATTGACAACGTGGACTCTAATATTTCAATCATTATTAATGTTATAGTCTTAGCATTTGGGTATTTAGAAAAGGGTCTACATAATTTGAGACATTAGATTAAGGTACCAGGAGAAGATTAAACATTCGATTAAGACCATTGGACACTGATAGTGATTTTTTTTAGAATGCAGAAATATGTGACAAATAATATGGTGATAGAAGTTTATCTTAAACCTATTTTATCAGTAAGCAATACAAGTGATCTAATAAGGCTGATCCTACTAAATAGGTTAAATAACACAGGTTAATCCTACTCAGCAAGATGATGAGGGTGGTGATGATAGTAGTGATGAGGGTAGTGATGGTAGTAGTGATGAGGGTAGTGGTAATTCTATGTATTTACAGAACGTGTAAAACAAGTTGTGGCCCATAAAAAAAAACATGCAAATCATGATCATGATTTACATGATCTAGATTTCATGCCCAGTGTTGAAGAAGAATATGTTGAAGGTCATAAAGTGGTGTAGGAGACAAAAGCAGTTAAAGAAGATAGGAGGAAAATGAAATTGATCCATGCAGAGACTATGACCCAGAGGTGTTGAAAAAGGCAAGGGATTATGACAGCCCATGGAGAGAGCCAGGGGAATGGTACCATGATCCCTATGAAGGAGAGCATGGTTCAAATTCAGTCTATTATTCGGATGACGATTGTCGTTAGAAGTAATTATAGGAGTCTAATTGTAGTGCATCTTGTTATTTCATGTTTATTCAAATTCCATTGTATGCATCTTGTTTATCAACTATCTAGCTCTCAGATGGAATTAACATGATGATTAACATACATTCATCAAACAACTGATATTCATTTGATTCATTCAGATGGAATTACATGGCTTGATACCAAACCACATCGAGCCGGGGGTCTCACTGGAAGCAGTCTCTCTATTCTTAGGGGTACAGGTAAGGTTGTCTACATCTTACCCTCCTCAGACCCTACCTTAGCTTTGCTATAGGTGGGATTAACTGAGTATGATGATGATGATGAGGAGGAGGAGGAGGAGATGGAATTACATGATGATTACAAAACAACAAACTGAAACTTGATAAAATACATCATAATTACAAACCAAGTTAGAAACACTCTTGGGCTGAAAAAACGACTAACCGAGTTTGCCATAGTAGATGACATAATAATTATCATTTGAAAACCACAATTGCATTAAACCATTCTTCAATTTAGGGATGATGGTCTTCAATGTAGGGTTTATTGGATGTTTTCTATCGGTTTTGTATTAGGGTTTTCTTGAAATACAGTAGGAATGAAGAGAGGATGGCCAGACATTAAGAAGCAGGGGAATAAGGTTTTTAAAAGACATAATATGAATTAACAGTTTTGCCCTTGAAGTTAACTGGCTTGACTAACTTCGTTGGTAAAATGGTTCAAAATGGCAACAAAATGAAAACATGGGGTTCCCAATGATAAATAAATAAAAAACTATTATGTCTAAAGTGGCATACTTGCCCAAATCTCAAGGGCCATTTTGGCAGTTTACTCTAACATATCAAAATGGTTTTAGAGGTTTTGGTATATTTGTTAGTTTCATTCAATTTTTTTGTGTGTCTACGTATTTTTGGTCATTATCATCCAATTTATTTACTTTGTTTAATGTAATGTCAACCAATGGTATTTAGATATGTTAGCTATTTGATAAGTTTATCCACATCTGGGCAGACTCGTGGCTTTTTGATGAACCGCTTCGACAAGTTTATCCACATCTGTTTAGACTTGAGAAACGCAAATGGTCGATCGTCTCGGACAGACTGAATGTCGTTAATAGGATTAAAATGATGAATTGGGAGTGGATCACGGCTCCTAATACTTCAGAGCAGGTTGTAGATTTGTTTAGCTTGCTGTCGGCTATCCATGATTTCGATTGGAAAGGCGGCATCGATGACTTGAAGTGGTCTGCGGACAGCAATGGTTTGTTCTCAGTTAACAGTGCTAAAAAGTTGTTAATAAGAGATGTTCAGCAGCTGAATAATGACCACTTTAGATGGAAAGGATGGGTGCCTTTGAAGTGCAAAGTTATGGTTTGGAGAGCGACTATTAATTAGCTGCCAACGAAGACGGAGTTGTTAAAGCGTGGTGTCCCTCTGTTGGATAAATGGTGCGTGTATGTAATTCGGACGAATAGTCGGCGACCCATTTGTTTACCGGCTGTGTATATGTCGCAGATATATGGTCGAGAATAGAAGCTTGGTGTCGTCTTTCTCCTATTTTTGCTTTTCAAGTCTCGGACCTATTGAAGATGGTGGACCTGCAGAATTCATCGAAGCATAGTAGATACATATTGAGAGGTATTATTGTTATCACTATTTGGGCGGTGTGGAATGAGTGGAACGACAAAATCTTCAAAGATAAAAGACGGAGAGCGGTTGACATCGTTGCGACCATAAAGAGCACCTCATATTTCTGAGTTAGGAATCGCTCTAGATTTAAAAACATAGATTGAAATGTTTGGTGTAATTGTCCTTTGAACTTGTTGTAGCCGTTTTTGCCCGGTGATCGTTGCTTTGAGGACCGCTTGTGGCGTTTTGCGGTGAATGAAATTTATCTTTAAAAAAAAGATACGTTAGCTATTTATTTTATTTTTTTTATTTACTCGTTCTCTTATTATATTTAAAAAATAATAAAATACTATTTATAAAACCCACTCACACCCCTCTCGTTGAACATATACAATTAGTTTGAACTAAAATTAGACTGAATCCGTATGTTTAAATTAAACCCAAAATATTATTATAGTATCAGGTTAAAAATAAGGTTTAGTAATGCTTGTACGGAATGAGATTAAAGACATATAAATCACGGCTTTTCCTTGTTTAAATAAATTAGTTTAGTGGTCAATAGCATGAAATCACTTGGCATTTTCGTTTTAATTTATTTTAAGTTCCTTAATGATAAAGTGAAATGTCGACGATGATGTTTGATCATTCTATTATACTTTGAAAAATAAAATATTTGTTAATTTGTTTAAAAATTTGGGTCAAAATTGTTCTTTTTCACCTAAATTTGGTCAAAAGTGATGTTCTACTAATTTATCATTAATAATTCTTGCACCTCTTCAATAATTGTATCAACAAATAGTTATATGGAACACTATGAACCGTAGAGGCAAAATAGAAATATTAGGTTGGATGGCATGGAATGAATCCCATTAAGTTCTTATTATGTCACGTAGATATAGGAGTTTTAAAATTTCTCGCTCTTAATATGTTTACGGTGGAATAAAACCTCTTTAACACACTTTAATTAGAAAGGGGAAAAAGGTAAAAAAAAAAACAAAACAAAATATTCTGATTGGTATACAACGATTTTTAGACTCAACAATTCCCGTAATTTGAAATTTGACTTAAAAAACTTGAAATATTTGTCTAGTATGGAAATCTCACGCGTTGTAGCGGGTTTCCTTTAAAGTTACATATTAAATCAACTCTTATGGTAGTATGTATGGCAACTCTGATCATAGTAGTTTTCTTCTTTGTAATAATAGAGATTCACAATAGGGATATCTATTTGTAAAAGAGTAACAATGCCAACAATGTATGTAGATTTTGAAAGGCTTTCAATTACATCATGTTTTTATAGTTCTATTTGCATAGATACAATGCGAAGCTTGACCCGAAACTTCGGGGGGTTGGAAGTCACCGGGGGTTGGAAATCACTAGTTTCGGGGGGGTCGAAAATCAATTTCGGGGGGTCAAAACCGTATATACCAAAAATTTCTATACGAATACTATATAATCGGAACTTCTGAGCGAAAATTCGGGGGGGTCGGCCGCCCCTTAAAAGCAACGCCACTGCATAGATATTAGTAGTATTTCCTTCATAGAGAACAAAGCATTATATTCTCCAGTTCTTTACCCACAATTTGGACTTTCACCTCCATACTTGAATCCACTCTTAAGTCTGTTATATCTATACAACTAATAAATGAAAGCCAATGTGTACACTTGGCATTCCCATGTTGCTCCTCAATTGTGTAGCCTATCATATTGTGCCAAGTGGCTAAATGTGAGAATTTTTAAAATTTTGATTTATTTTAAATAGAAAAATCATTCAATTACTTTTGGTCAAACTCATTTACTAATATTATTAATAACTTTCCTAAAACCTTTGCTCAATCATAAAACCACCATAATATTCATGTCTTTCAAATCCTAAGCCAATCAAACATTTTTCATCTCGATCAAAATTCCAATACCTGGTTAGTCTTTTTATCCCCTCATTTGATGGGATTGTATATTCTTTATTGGAAATTGATTCATTGGTCTCTCTCTTTTCGCTTTTTGATCGGTACCCACGTTTTAATTTTTACGTTTTTAGTTTAGTTTTTTTTTATTGGATTGGCTGGATTCTGAAGGTTATTTGGGATTTTTTCTGAAGGTTATTCTGAAGGTTAGTTTTTTTATTGTTTTTGTTTTCGTGTTTTTTTTCTCTGAAGGTCTCCTCCATTTTCTCATTTTCTGTCTGATTTTGTTATTTGGGATTTTTTCAATTAAGTTTTGATTTCTTCTATTTCTATTGTGTTTTGTTACTAACGTTGTCCACGTTTTACACATTCAGGAGAGTTTGAAGTATCGGTTGCTGGATTCTGAAGGTGATATTGGTTCCTGGGTTCATGAGTATGTTAGGTAATCAATTTGTTACCTTATGTTTTAAACTACGATGATTGATACATATGCATGATAACATATGTGTTCATTGCTTTTGGTTTGGCAGGCCAAATGTCAAGAAGTCTTTCTAATATCCGTTTGAATTTTATGTTTGATCTTACTTTTGTTGGTAAACAATGGATTGCATGTTTGTAGGAATATTTTAATTAGTTTCCAAGATTGTGGCATTAATTCTGATTGACTTGGTTTGACCAATTTTTTTATACAAAATCTGAATTTATAATTGATTTATTTGTTTGAAAGTTCAAAATTTTGTTTTGACTTTATATATTTTTTTTACGGAAACTTAATCAATATTAAGAAGTTTCCTTATCAAATCCGTAAATGTTTTCCAAGATTGTATATGTAATTTTGAATTTTCAAATTTAAATGTTTAATTGAATTTTAAATTCAAATTCAAATTGTCACACTAATTTTAGTAATTTAAAAACTTAATACATACCTTTTAATTATTAATTTTTCTATTTCTAAAAGTTCGCTTAGTTAAATCTGAAATTGATTTGTAATTTATTATAATAATATAAATTAAACTGGTTTCATAAGCTTTCATTACTTACCTAAAAATATAGAATATTTATTTGTTAAAGTTTTACTCTAATTTTAATCACAAGTATCATTTGGTAACTAATACCTTTTTTTTGCTTTTGGTTATTGTTTTTAATTGGATTATCATCTTCGAATACGATGTATTTAGTTATCTGTGAATCCGATTATCATCTTCGTCTTCAAGGTATAATTTCGTTTATTAATACAATGACTTTATTAATTTTTTTTTTAAATCGAAAATCTAGCCATTAAAGGCAATGGTCAACATCGGTCAAATATTAAGCACTTTCCATGTAATTTATAAAATTTTTAGTTTTTTTAAAAGTCATTAATTAAATTAAATTAGGTAATTCATTGATTAAATTAAATTAGGTAATTCATTATGATTATTTTAATTTGAATTTTCGGTCAAAACAAACATTTATCAATTGTGTAATAACATGCCACTTAATTTTTTCGTATATAATTAATGACAATATTGACTTTTTGATCAAAGAAAATAATTAAATTAATTATAGCCAATAAAAAAATCAATTATAAAAATAAAATATACATTGTTAACACTTTTTTTGAACATGTACTCTAAAGTATTATTTATAGAAATTATTATATCAAATATCCTTATTCCAAAACCAACAACCTCTTCGTCTATTAATACAATGTCTTTACTAATTTTTTTTTAAATAAAAAATCTAGCCATTAAAGGCAATGGTCAACATCGGTCAAATATTAAACACTTTTCATATAATTTATAAAAATTTTAGTTTTTTTTAAATAAAAAATCATTAATTCGAATTAAATTAGGTAATTCATTGATTAAATTAAATTTGGTAATTCATTATGATTTTTTTAATTTGAATTTTCGGTCAAAGCAAACATTTATCAATTGTGTAATAACATTTCTGTTAAACCCTAAAAAATATTCGAATACTAAATATTCTGTTTAAGTATTTAACTTCAAATTTTAATATTCATAATTTTAATTTTTAAATTTTGGGTAATATTATAAAAATTGAAAAATTTGAATTTAGAATAATTATGATAACATTTAGAATTAACTACTACATTAGTTTCATAATTGTGAATGATTTAAATATTTAAAAAATCCAAATTTGTTAATTTAAGTTAATAATTGTAACAATTACAATTATAAATTACCTTTAAATTACAGATTTTCCAATATATTTAATTTTAACAAATAATAATATTGGTTATAAATTTCTCAAATTAGTTTCAAGTTTAAATTCAAATTTTGAATACTATAATTTCAAAAATAGTTTTCAGTTAAACTTTGAAAATATTTGAATATTAAATGTTCTATTTAAGTATATAATTTCAAGCTTTAATATTTATAACTAATTTTTAAATTTTGGTTAATATTGTAAAATTTCTAAATTTTGAATTTAAGATAATAATGCTAGCAATTAAACTTAATTAATGCATTCAATTTGAAATTTTGAATGCATTAATATTTTAAAAATTTTCAAACTTATAAATTTAAGTTATTAATTATAACAATTAAACCTATTTATTACCTTTAATTTAGAGATATCCTAAAATATTTATATATTTTCCAATTATGGATGACATGTATTTATAAAATTTTGAACTAAGATGTAAACACAGAAACGAATCCAGGATTCACATATGGCCATCTTTATGTGGTATTGTCAAGAGTTAAGAGCAGGGAAGGGGTTGAGTTACTTGATCCCGATTGGAAGGTTATAAATAAAACAAAAAAGGTTGTGTATAAGGAAATATTTAATGATATTTAAGAGAACCTGTTTTCTCACATGACCAACTTTATGTCGCATTGTCAAGAGTTAAAAGCAGGACAGGAGTGAAATTACTTATACTTGATGGTGATGGGAATGTGAAAACTAAAACCAGAAATGTGGTGTATAAAGAAATATTTAGTGATATTTGAATAAAATTTGTATTCGTTGTTTTATACTTTAATACAATATTTCTACTGTATTTTTCTTATACGTTATAATTCTCCAAATAGATGTACGTTGGTGAACCGCGTGTACACGCGGGCAAAAATCTAGTTTTGCTAAACAAAATAAAATTGGTGGATGCAGAAGCTGGATATACCATCCTAAGAGTCATAAATTTGACAGAACTTGGTAAAAGCTATTTTATGCATGTCTCTATAACCATAATTTCATGAATAAGGACTATTAAAGAGCATCAACAATACCAACTTCCGGTTTGTAAATAAATGAAAAAGTACATTTTGGTGTTCATCTAAATTGAAATTCTTAAAAGGTTTGTAAGATAGAAAATCAACTCTTTTTTTTACTTCACATTATTGACCAGATTACCAAAAGTTTGGTAAGAAACAAAAACCACCAACCTTCAACATAGATTTTTATAACTGAATGAGTGATACTTCAGAATTAAGTTAAGCCTTTATTTAAGGTTGTTGTAAGAACAAATTTTGGAGTAAAGATATTACCTTAATATATTAATCTATACACACTTTCGCTTCTGTAGCTTATATGAAAGTAACATATATAACACATATGACTCATATAAATGTATCCTGAGTACTACCTATTCTTGTTCTTACTTCTTTTCCCATGATTAAAAATATTTCTTGCGCACAGTCAAAGGTCTAGATTTATCGTATTCAATCAGTGAAAATTTTACATGTTCAACTTCTATTTAACTCGTTTCATATTATTCTATTAACCTAATCTTTTATTTTATCATTTTGACCCAATAAAGATTGACCCATTTATAAGAGAATGAGTCAAAAACGCCATCTCTGTAGCTCTATGCTTGTACTTCATATTCATATATACTAAATACTTATTGTAGAGAATAACAAGTTAATCGAAAAACGACTTACAATTTACATCTTAAATAACCTCCTTCCTTTAGTTGGATTAAATAGTTCAAGCTGCAACATGGTACTACATTATCTAAAAAAACACCTATTACTTGATTTTGATTCATATAAAGAGAAATAAATAAACATATACGTTTTTTGATACTAAATGGGTTGCTACAAATATGAATAATAATCATTTTAAAATGTATATATCGTATAAAACCTCATTTCTCAAATATGAATAATAATCATTTATATTTGCTATCTAACCATTTCTTAACACTTACAAATACATATACAACTACTTGAAATTATCAAGTTTATAACCATATAGTTTATGATCAATAGTCAACAAAATAAATGAAACAAAATATGAAAACAAAATAAAACGAATTACTGAATTCGAACTCCCCATCAAAAGGATGCTCATCTCTATTATCATCTTCTACAAAGAAAAACAAGTAGGAACATAAGTAAATTAATGAATTACCAAAGTATTGTAGTTAAAATTTCCGAATCATCGAAACATGAGTGTTGTTCTAGTACATGTTGTATCCTCATATCAAGTATATTTCTTCATTTTATAGAGACCCTTACAAATAACTACAAGAGTAATAAAAATATAGGATTTAAGCATATGGAGCATCATAGGCCTTACATAAATACAAGAGTAATAAAAATATAAGAGTTAAACATATAGAGAGACATCATATAAATGCACGTATGTAGAGAGTCACAAATTGATATATTCATATCATTGTACAAGTGGATAATGCAATAAAAAGGGTACTATAGGAAAGTTTAACATGACATTTAGGGTTTAAAGCATGAGACCTTTGGACTCCCATCTTAAAAATGTGATAAAATTACCATGTTAGCTACATTTGCTCTTTAATAAGGTAATAGAGACATACTATTGTACATTGTATAAGTCGATAATGCAATAACAAGGGTACTATAGGAAAGTTTTACATGACATTTAGGGTTAAAACATGAGACCTTTGGACTCCCATCTTAAAAATGTGATAAACTTACCATGTTAGCCACCTTTGCTCCTTAGTAAGGTAATAGGGATTTGACTCTAAAAACCTTGAAACATTTGTATTAGAGTTATCTCTAAATATTTTATACTATCGAACATTTTTCCCATATGGCATCTATTTAATAGATACCTGCTGGGCGTCTTAATTTATTTTCAAAACTCGTGGGAATGCTTGATCTTTGATGGATAATTATCTAATAGATAACCGATAGATTTTGGGTCCAGTATGAAATAGGCTAACCCGTCCCAAACCCTACCTACTGCCATTACTAAAATTTGCTAACTTAAAACATGTCCAGCGTGGTCGGAATCACCCATGACCATCACATGATGCCACCCACACCACCACCACCATCATCGTCACCAACCCAACCACCATTACGATGCCACATACACCACCACACCCCCATCTTGATGCAAATTACACCATCACCACCTTGGCTCCACATGCACCTCCACCACCATAACTGCCATAACCAAGATGCCACCTAAATGCCCATCATTTCGCCACCAACACAACTTCACCTACATCATC
This sequence comes from Ambrosia x helenae, assembly GCA_030844895.1. NCBI lineage: Eukaryota > Viridiplantae > Streptophyta > Magnoliopsida > Asterales > Asteraceae > Ambrosia > Ambrosia x helenae. The sequence goes on along the minus strand of JAUTDX010003424.1, from coordinate 6,426 downwards.
AACGTCGTTGCTACACCACCAGTGTTGCTATAGCCTCCACTGCCACATCCACCTTCACCTATTTCCACTAGTTCCCATAAGAATATAGTATATAAAAAATATAGTATGTAAGCATATTTTGATATTTTTATTAAACAACCTACTTCAATAAAAACTAGGTCTGTGAACGAACCAAACATTCATGAACTGTTCGTAAATTTGTTCTGCTAGAAGTTCGTTTATATTTGTTTATTTAATAAACGGACAAACACGAACAAAAAAAAATTGTTTGTTTAGTTAAATGAATGAACATGGACAAACATTTTTGTTCGTTCATTTATGTTCGTTTATTTATTTTTGTTTAAATTTAAATATTTTTATAAGTAGTAATATTTATATAAATATAAATATAAACATAAAATGGCTTTCTAGCCACTTGTACAAATATAACCAATTAGTAATGGGGTTTTTAACATTACAAATGGGTTTTACAATTGAATTTATCGTAAACGATCACTTATTTATTATGCATATAAATAAAATACTTATTGTTGGTTTGCATGAACCCTAATTTAGAGAGGTCTAATCCAATGTAAATCAAATCAAGTGATTAAACATCCAAAGTGGTAATATTTCCTTCCACATTTAGAACCTCCTTCCTTTCCTCCCTCTATCTCGTTCTCTCCCTATCTCTCTCATCCCTCAATCTTTATATATACATGAGTGATGTGCCATAATTTATACATGTTTTATATGCATAATTAGCCGGAAAATATGACATTTTTAAGCTTATAACACTTAAAAATGCTACATAATTGTTCCTATTTTAATTTCTCAGAAAAATGGAGCTCCAACCCGAAAAGAAGTGATTTCCGAGAAAGAATAAAGTAAAAACAGAGATTCCTGAAGAATTGAGGCTACTCGTAAAATAAAAGGTGTAAAGACGGCAACCCCTAGAAGAAAAAAAAAGACAATAAAATGCAACTTGGTGCTTGGGCCAGCACACAAGAAGACAAGCCACAAACTTGGGGGACAAGAAAAAGCTTCTCAGAATGGACAAAATTTTGGCTATGAGACAAAGAGTATAAGCCACAACCACAAGGTTAGGGTCTTGTGTGAGGCCTTAGAGCCATCCTAACATCCCTCCAAGGATAGGATCCATCCTACCTTAGTTTCTTGATCGAGAATGGTGCGTATGAGTAGTTTACATGCAATAAACGTCGAGGGTCGTGAGGATCACAATTGAGGCATTGGATCAAGGAAGTTGAAGGCTTTTCTATGAGTTGGAGACATCTGTGTTCTTATGTTGATTATCTATTATGGTTGTATACATCTAGTATTCTCTGTACCTATTTGATTTGCTAGACTTTTATATTATTAGTAGTTTATTTTTAGTTATTTGGTGTGTTTATCTTCTCAACTAATTCTTGTTTGTTTATCTATGTGACAGGTTCAATTAGTGGTTAACTTAACAAACCTTTGAAATCAACCTAAACTTATAAAATAAACTATCATGGGGTTCACGCGGCTTTTGGTAGTCCCGAGCAAGATCCAAGGCAAGGAAACCGGTAGTGGGACGGATCCTTCGGGCTGCTGATATCCAAACTGGATTCTAAGCAATGGCTTCTGAAGTGGACCAGATCTGGGTGACAAGTTTCTGGTTCATACCATATGTGTGAGTGAATTTGTTGGCAAATGGGAGGATTCCCTACAGGTGCACCAGTGATCTTCGGATTGCACACCTTTAGGATTATGTTCCATCTTTGTTAAGGATTTCATTCACAAGTCTTGGGGGTTTAATGGTTGAACTTGTTAAGTTACATAATTACTAAACCAAACTTATATTTATCTGATTAATAAATAATTAAGTTGTCACTTTTAAAGATAAATAAAACAAGAATACTTTATCCAACTCTCGTTAGTACAACGCCATTAACTTCTTAGAGGGTCCCCCATCACACAAGCTGATGGTATGTGAGATCCTTCGGTATGGAAAGCAAGAGTTGAGAGAGATGGAAGGGATTCCCGGTTGGAATTAAGCCTCTAAATAAATTTAAGAAGGTAACTTAGAGAACCCAGTGCTTAAATGAGTGGCTTTGCGGTGGTTGGGAAGTGCCTAATAAGCAGGACTCAAGCTTTCCAGAAGTTACATGGCTAGTGTGAGTTAGGTAACACCACACTGTCAACCAGGAGAAGACTGGCTTACGGGCCAGCAGTCCGAAGACACCTTTATGGGGACTCCTACACTTCCCATGTGCGTGACCCATATAGTTGCCAGAACGTCATCCCTTGTTTATTTCTTTTGCCATCTCCTTACTCTGAAGGGACTGTTCAACCCCGTTCTCCTCACCTATAATTAAATCTACTACTACTTTTAATATAATTAGCCTACTTATCCGGAGGGTCCCCAAGATGTGCATGTTTTCTAAACCTACTATTTTTATCCTTTTATTTTAAAACCAAAACCTTTTCAGAAACTATTTTCTTTTAGAACCCATCCATTTTATTTTATTTTTCAAAACCCGATTAACAGAAGTGATTAAAGGTTGAGTAGGGGAAATCTATACTATACACGTTAGGTTTTGTAATACGATACTCGGTATTTACCCTATAAATCTATACTATACACATCAGGTTCTCTGCCTATGTGTTGGTTTAGGTTTCTAAGTAATTATTGTTTACTTACAAATTTAAAACTTGTTAAATGGTTTAGTAAAAATTCCTCTTTTTTCCAAAACCAATGTTTTGAGATTAAAACATCAAGTTTTTGGCACCGGGAAAAATGATAAATCTTCTAAATTACTAAAACTAGGCACATCAATGAGCAAAGATAGATGAACCAGCCTTGTTTCCCACATCTTTCTAACTCTCACTTACACACACACGCTCTCAACTCTCCATACCACTCCCTCACCACTTGTAGCAAGATCCAAGCTCTCCTTCCAAGATCTAGTGGTATGATGCTTAGCCTAACTTGTTATTTTCATATGTTTAAACTAGATAGTTCACCCATATTAATAAACACCAACTTTTAACTAAAGCCTTAAATGTTACACAATGTATATATATATATATATATAAGTGTATAGATAGTGCACGTATGTATGTATTTGTATATGTATGCGCGCGCGTGTGTGTAATTGTATATGTATACGTGTGTGTTCATATCTATATATGTATACGTGTGTGTCACAAATACATATGTATGTGTGTGCCGATTCCATAAACTTAAGTATTTGTGTGTGTGTGTGGTTGTACGGAACAGATACATATATAGGAATGTATGTGAGAGTGCCGATCTCATAGATAAGGATACTTATGTGTGAGTGTGTGTCACATGTATATGTATATGAATATGGATATAAGTGTGTTTTGTGTGTCACGTAACTATATATATGTGTGTGTGTGTGTGTGTGAATAGATTCATGCACGATGTATATGTATGTGTAAGTCGCATTGTGTTAACAGTTAACATATGTTTTATAACTAAAAACATATTGTATAATGTCATGGTTTTGAAAGAGACTTTTTATACAATAAAATATTGATTGCAAACAATATTTTGAAAGTATAAAAGTCACCATGATACTAAGATAATATATTCTACGAGTTGGGTGAACGATGTGTATGAGGAAACATTGAACATAGATCTAAGATGTCCATTTTCTATAGGATGTATAGGTCTATCTTCCTAGCATCTCGAGCTTACATTCTTGCTAGCCTTTTGCACGGACTTTAGGTGAGTTTCATGGCCCCTTTTTACTGTTTTATATTTTGGGGAAGGACATACATTATTTACATAGTTTTAGAATGAATTCCTAGTAGACTTTGTACATGAGACAATATGTTTAGAGTACTCGTAAACCCTTTCGTGTTATTTAGGTTACTGTAACCATTAGCTATGGGCTTAGCCATGAAACACTTGAATATATCTATTAGGTTGACACCCCCACTCTTGTTTAGTCGCTCTATCCCGGATACATACAATAAGAAAGTGCTTGTATTTCACATATGATGATACATTGTCTGTATTGTACAATGTGTGAGGAACAACACGTCAAGGTTTGGTTATGGACTCATGATCGTTCATTATTATCATTGTCTTAGCTAGACATTGATGGGGAACTCATGGATTTCATTAACTTTATGTGTTCAACTATCTTAAACCTGTGAACTCGCCGACTTTATGTTGATAAAGTTTTTATGCATGTTTTTCAGGTAACTAAACTCATGGATGGAACTTGGGATATGATTTGGGTATGCATTCTTGGATATCAATCGTTTGTGGTTTAAAACTTATGAATTTGTGGTTTTTAAAACAATATGTTTTGATGATGTTGTTGATGTGACTGGTTTTTAGTAATTATAAAAGATATCATTTTCCCGGTGCCAAAATTTGATATTTTAATTCCAAAACTTTGGTTTTGAGACAAAGATTAATCTTTACTAAACCTTTACATAAGTTTTAAATTTATAAGTAAACGATAAATACTTAGAAACTAAAACCAACACATAGGTAGAGAGCCTTAACGTGTATAGTATGGGCTTCTAGGGTAAATACCGAGTATCATATTCCTAGAGAGCACACTTTCCCCTACTCAACCTTTCATCACATTAATTAATCGGGTTTGAAAAAGAAAATAAAAATGAGTGGTTCTAAAAAAAATGGTTTTTGAAAAAGGTTTTGGAAAATAAAAAGATAAAAATAGTAGGGATAGTAAACATGCACGTAAGTAGTTAAATTTATTGTAGTAGTAATATTAGGGTTAATTATCGGTGTGGATGACATGGGTGATTGGTCCCTTCAGAGTTGGGGATGAGAAAAGAAATAAATAAGGGATGATGTTCATGCAACTCTATGGGTCACGCACATGAGAAGTGTACGAGTCCCCAAAAAGGTGTCTTCGGACTACTGGCCCGTAAGCCGTCGTTCTCCTGTTAACCTGCGGTCTTGGTCCAACTCGCATCGCTGTGCAGCTCTTTGGAAAGTCTAGCTCTAGATTATGAGAGAAAACGACGCCACTGATGAGTGGTATGTCCAAGGTGCGCATCACCGCATAACTCTATAGACTTGTGTTCCCATCGTTTGACCCCCCATGTCAGGTACTGCCCAAACCACCACCAAGCCGCTCGTTTAAGCACTAGTCCTCTAAATTATCTTCTTAAATTATAGTGGAGGCTTGGTCCACCTCACGTAGCTCTCGCCTTCTGTACCGAAGGATCCCTCTTACAATTAACCTTCGTGACAACGTACCCCCTACCTAGGATACGGCTTTTGAACACCGAAGAGTCTCTCTTACAATCATATGAGGGACAACGTACCCTCCATTGGTTAACGACTTTGGAATGACGAGGACTAGATAAAGTATTCTTGTTTTATTTATCTTAAAAGTGACAACTTAATAATTTATTGATCAGATAAATTTAAGTTTGGTTTAGTGATCAAGTGACGAACCCAACCCATAACCTCCCGAGATGAATGAAATCCTTAACAAAGGTGGAACATAATCCTAAGGGTGTGCAATCCGAAGATCACTAGTGCAACCGTCGGGAATCCTCCCTTTGCCAAGAAAGTCACTCATACATCTGATAAGAACCAGAAACGTGCACTCGGATCTGGTCCACTTCGGAAGCCATTTCTTAGAACCCAGTTTGGATATGAGAAGCCTGGAGGATCAGTTTCACTACTGGTTTTCTTGCCTTGGATCCAGCTCGGGGACTATCAGAAGCCAATCGAACCCCGTGATAGTTAATTTATTATTTAAGTTAGGTTGTTTTAGATTTATAAGTTAATCACTAGTTGCACCTATCACAAAGATAAACAAACTACAATCAGTTAAGAAGATAACACGCTAAATAACTAAAGATAAAATACTACTAATAATAAAAGTTTACAAATCGAAATGGGTTCGGAGATAATAGAAAGATAGAACCATAATGAATGATCAACACAAGAATCATGGCTGCTCATAGACAAGCCTTCCATCTTCTTGATGCTATGTATCTAAAGTAAACCTCATGACCCTCGATGTTTTATTGCAAGAACTAAACATACGATCCCGTTCTTGGCCATGATAATCAAGGTAGGACGAGGCCTAACCTTGGTGGATGTTAGGATGTCCTAAGGCCTCCCACAAGACCCCCAAGATTCTCTGGAAGAAGCTTGGAAGTCGGCCCAAGAAAGCACAAAAAGGAATGCCAAATGATTGAGGTGAGCTTGCTATTTATAGAGATGCCAGGGGTGCACGGCCGTGCACAATGTGTGTGCACGGGCGTGCATACTGCCCCACATACATTCTGTTCTTGCAAATTTGTCTTGTATGTACGTTGTGTCTTGCACGGCTTTGCCAGGGTGTGCACGGGCATGCACTCTGCAAAAGTTAGATATCTTGTCTCCCAAGTTGTTTGTGTTATCTTCTAGCGTGCGTAACCTCTGTGCAAGTGAGC